>PVJC01002127.1:34925-82948 GCA_004026665.1 Murina feae | reverse complement strand
GGTGCCCTCCAACCCTGCCGCTTGTTTCCCACTCACGGATCCTGGGTCCTGCGCTGTCCTGCCCTGCATCCGCTCTGTGCACTTGGGAGGTCCCTCAGCCCGGCCTGTGCCCTCTCACAGCCTGGGACCCCTCAGGGGATGTCCACCTGCTGGCGTGCCTGACCATCCTGGGTGAGGGGCTTTAAGGCTGCCCACAGCTCCCATTGACCCAATGTCCCAGCAAGGCTGTCTGGACGCAGGTTTCTGGTGTTTGTTTATCTTCTATAATTGATGCACTGTTCCTTTAAGCCGGCCTACACATGTAACGAACCTCCTCTCTGCTTCACCTAGCAGCGTCTATAATGAAACAATTGTTACTTTTACTGGTTAGGCCCAGGCTGCTCTTTCCTTCAGCTCCCGAGGATTCTATGATTGTTATATTGTTTCAAAGGTGTGTTTCCCTAGAGCCAGTTTAATCGGAGATGAGCTGAGCGGGCGCAACTTCAATTTCACTCTTGCCGCAATGGAAACAGCTGTTTACTCTGGTCCGTGAGTGGCGGCCACCATGTTGGCTGGGCTAATTTGAAAACAGCCGCTCTGATTGGCTGGTGGGCATGGCTTACCTGTCTCAGAAAAATGCTTAATTTTACTATTTCACTTTTATTAGTTTAGATGGTGTGCAAACCAGTGAATATCACTTGGGAAAATGGGGAAAGAGTGTACAAAGGTGCTTGACAATGAGGGAAAATCAGTGCTTAAGAGCAGTTAGCAACTTAAAGCACACTGTCGGAAACACTCTGAATTCACGAATCAGAAACGAGAGAAAATCACTTTGCTATGAGAGGAAAGAGTGTAGAAATATGTTCATGCAAAGGTTGGAAATGACTTACATGGAGCAGTTAATAGCAGAGCTCAGGCTTAGAACCCCTGAGAGTTCCCAGGGTGCGAAATTAAAAAGATGATATAATAAACACTAGGATGAGTGTTGGAAATCACTTCTAATAATCAGGTAACAGTGTAGATTGATGTTTGCAGATTTTGAGAAATCCATGGCAAAGAGCAGAGAGCACACTATACCACAGTTTTAGAAACCAATGGGAAATCACAGAACAGGAGTGATAAAGTATACTGACTAGTCAGGAAATACTTGTCAATGTGAGGAAAGAGGATAGAAACCTTTTTGTACCATGTGTGTACAGACCTGAATTGCAGCAGTAAGCACACTCGGTAGTGAGAAAAACCACTGAGACTTCATTGAAAAGCCCAGTGCGAGTGAGTGAAATAGAGACCAAGGCAAATCAGTACTTGTTCACTGTAAGGAAAAATGTAGAGAGTTTGGAGAACAATGTGAGGAAATCACTGGCATAGAGCAGTAAGTGCACTAAAGCAGAGTTTTGGGGAAAAAAAAAGATGGCCCTGAAAGAAGCAGTCCTTAGTCCAAGTAGTAAGAAAACAAGTGAAGATCACTGTGGAACTTGAGGAAAGAGAAGAGAATGGTGTTTGACTATGTGGGGAATGCAGGGCTTATGCAGAGTAAGCACATTATTTTCAATATTTCAACTTATTATACGGCAACAGTAAACTGGACTGACTGGTTTGAACACAGGAGAAAATAGCTTCACATTGGGAGAAGAGAGGGTAGAGAAATGTTTACACATAGTGGAAATATCCTCCATAGGGCTATAATCAAACCAAAGCACACTGTAAGAAACCCCTGAGGATTCTCTGGAAAGCCAAACTGAACTGGAGTAAACAGGTAGAAATCACTCAGAAACATCAGGCAAGAGTGCAAGAGAGCTGTGGGTGCAATGTTAGACATCATCTGATAAAATGCAGAAAGCACATTATACCCCAATTTTAGAAAATCGATGGGAAATCACTGCAAAGCAGCAGAAAACTGGACAACATAGAAAACTCATGGAAATGCCTTGTGACTATGAGGAAAGAATATAGAAAGGTTCTTGTACACTGTGGGAAAAACACTAAAACAGAGCAACAAACACACTATAGGAATGTGAGAACACCATGAGAAACAACTTAGAGGAGTACGAAACTGAGAAAGAGTCATGGCAAACTAGTGCAAATTACATCTCACTTTGAGCAGAGTGCAGAAAGGTGTTTGTACCATTTCCGTAAGTCTCTGAAATTGAGCAGTAAGCACACCACAGCACAGTATTAGTAACCAGGCGGACATGATTGAAAAGAAGCAGTTACTTCCAACGTATAGTTTACTTACAAGTGAAAATCATTTTTGGAACCTGAGGAAACATGTAGAAATGTGTTTATACAATAAGGGGAAATGTCTTACATAGAGGAGTGATCGCAACTTAGCACAGGGTTAGAAGCCCTGATAATTCACTTGAAACAAAAGTAAACATAATAAACATGAGGAAAACTCCTGGCAATCACTTGTCAAGACCCCGAGGGAGGGCAAAATGGTGTGCACATGATGTGAGAAGTGTGTAGCAACCAGCAGAGAGCAAACTACACTACAATCTTAGAAACTACTGGAAATTCTGTCACTAGGAACAGTGCCCTGGAGAAAGTAGTTAGGCTGCAGGGAAATCACTTCACAGTGTGAGGGTGGCGTATGGAAAGTTCTCCTGTACAATACGGGGAAAATACGTAAAATAGAGCAGTAAGCACACCAAGGCAGTGTGGTGAAACACTGAGAATTCACTGAAATGAGCATGAAATGAAGTGAACATTGGAAAACAAGTGTACATCACAGCTCACTTTTCGCATAGTGTAGAAAGGTGTCTGTTCAATTCGGGTAAATCCCTGTAGCAGAGCAGTGAGCACACCACAACACAGTGTCGGAAACCACTAGGGAAAGCTTGAAAAGAAGCAGTCACTCATACCACATAGTTGTAAAAGAAGTGAAGGTGATTTTGGGACATGAGGAAACATGTAGGAATGTGTTTATACAATGAGGGGAAATGCCTTTCATAGCGCAGGTGCCACATCTTAGCACAGTGTTAGGAAACCTGAAGGACTCATTTGAAAGCAGATCTCAACGGTAATAAAGAGTTGGGAATCCATAGTAACAATCAGAGAAGAGTTTAAGAAAGAGGAGTGTACCATGTTAGAAAATCCCTGGTGAAGAACACAAAGCACACTAAAGCACAGTTGTAGCTACCTTATAGGAAATCACTGAAAGGAAGCAGTGCATTGAAGAAACTAGTGAGGTTACTCATGGAAATGATTTCTCAGTGTAAGGAAGGAGTACAGCAAGGCTTTTTTAATATGCTGAAAGAAGCCAGAAATACAGCAGTAAGCACTCTCTAGCAGTTTAAGAAACCACCAAGGATGCTCTCAAAAGCAACAGGACACTGACATAGAAGACAAGTGTAAATCACTTCCTTCTCACAGCAAGGTAAGAGCACAGAAAAGTGTTTATGAAATCCGGGTTAATGCCTGACATACAACAGGTAGCACACTCTGTGCCTCAACACAGTGTTGAAAACAACTGGGAACTCCTTGAAGTAGTCATTAATACCAAATGATGTGCAAACCAGTGAAAATCCATAGGAACTTGGGGAAAGAGTGTAGAAAGGTGCTTGACAATGAGGGAAAATCAGTGCTTAAGAGCAGTTAGCTCCTTATAACACACTGTCAGAAACACTCTGAGTTCATGAATCTGAAACGGGAGAAAATCACTTTTCTATGGGAGGAAAGATTGTAGAAATATATTTATGCAAAAGGGGGAAATGCCTTACATGGAGAAGTTAATAGCAGCAGAGCTCAGGTTCAGAACCCCTGAGACTTTGCTCAGGTATGAAATTAAAAAGGTGATAAAATTAACACTGGGATGACTGTTCGAAATCACTTCTAATAATCAGTTAACAGTGCAGAAGGATGTTGTCAGAATTTGAGAAACCCATGGAAAAGTGCAGAGAGCACACTATACCTGATTTTAGAAACCAATGGGTAATCACAAACAGGAGTGATAAAGTAGAATGACTAGTCAGGAAATACTTCTTAATGTGAGGAAAGAGGATAGAAACGGTTTTGTACCATGCGGGTACAGATTTGAATTGGAGCAGTCAGCTGCTGATTTGCAGCATTAAGCACACTCCGACAGTGCGACTAACCACTGACTGTTCAAAGAAGAGCCCTGTGAAAGTGAGTGAACTGGAGAACAAGGCAAATCAGTGCTCGCTCCCTGTAAGGAAAAGTGTAGAGGGTTTTGAGTACAACGTGAGCAATTCCATGGCACAGAACAGTAAGTGCACTACACCAGAGAATTGGAAACAACTAAGAAGGCCCTGAAAGAAGCAGTCCTCATTCCAAGTAGTATCAAAACAAGTGAAGATCACTGTGGAACTTGAGGAAAAACAACAGAAAGGCATTTGACAATGTGGGGAATGCAGTGATTGTGTGCAGTAAGCACATTATCTTGAAATTTTGAATTCAGTGTATGGCCACAGTAAACTGGACTGAATGGTCTGAACATAGGAGAAAATAGCTTCAAAATGGGAGAATAGAAGTTAGAGAAATGTTTACAGACAGTGGAAATCCTTTCCACAGGGCAGTAATCACACCAAAGCACACTGTTAGAAACCCCTGAGGATTCACTAGAAAGCCAAACTGAACAGGAATAAACAGTTGGAAATAACTTGTAACCATCAGCCAAGAGTTCAAGTAAGGTGCGGGTGCAATGTGAGAAGGGCTGGGAAAATGAAGAAAGCACATTATACCGCATTTTCAAAAACCCTATAGGAAATCACTGCAAAGCAGCAGAAAACTGGACAACATAGAACACTCATGGATATGCCTTGTCACTACGAGGAAAGAATATAGAAAGGTTCTTGTACACTGTGGGAAAAACCCTGAAACAGAGCTACAAGCACACTATAGGAATATGAGAACACACTGAAAACTAACTGAGAGGAGCAGGAAACTAAGCAAAATCCTTGGCAAACTAGTGCAAATCACATCTCCCTTTGAGCAGAGTGCAGAAAGGTGTTTGTACCATTTCGGTAAGTCTCTGAAATTGAGCAGTAAGTACACAGCCTCACAGTGTTAGAAAACAGGAGGAGATGCTTGAAAAGAAGCAGTTACTTCCACCCTATAGTTTCGAAACAAGTGAAAATCATTTTGGAACATGAGGAAACATGTAGAAATGTGTTTATACAATAAGGAGAAATGCCTTAAACACAGGGATGACTGTTGGAAATCACTTCTAATAATCAGGTAACAGTGCAGAAGGATGTTTGCAGAATTTGAGAATTCCATGTTAAAGTCATAGAGCGCACTATACCACCATTTTAGAAACCAATGGGAAACTTTATTGAGGAAGTACAGGTATTATAGGTGGAAGTGGCCAATCATGGAACACCATCTTGGGGGAGCCAATGAAAGGTCAAGGTACTGTGTAGGCGGCTCTGGGAGAGGCTCCGGGGGGCATTGCCATCTCCCTGGTTTGCCAGAAAGATCTGAAATGCTGGAGTATGCTCACAGCATGCATCAGCCTCTGCACCGAGACAAAACCTCCTGTGCTCTACCTAAATCTCCCCTTTCCTTTTATTAGTGCCCGTTGGATGTGTATAGTCATGGCCTATTATGCAGTTATGCGGGCTATCATGGTGAACATACAGAAGAGGAAAAATGCTATGCCAGCTAGGATAGCCCAAATGAGTAGGTTAGCGGGGTTTAGCCAAGTGAGGTGGCTGAAACACAAAGTATGATACATTTTTTGCAGTGGTACAATCAAAAGAGCTCTCATTGCTTATGACAAAAAGGAAACGGAGCCTAAAGCAGGGCTGAAAGAAATGCTGCATGGACTTACTGATCTGTTTAGTAACATTGCCCTCCCAGCTGCTCTCTGAAGTGTTAAGAGTAGTTGACCATTTTAACACCTGGTGGTTGAAAGGATCACAGAATAAGGTTCCATTCCAAGAAACCTCACTGTGTCTGGCCGTATCACAGAGGAACCCCACCGAACAGTTCGAGGCTCGGGTGACAGGGAATTGGAGACTATGGTTCCCCACAGGCATTAAGACCCCAGGGTGTTGCACCATGGTCCATAGAGTCTATCCGTGTGCTCCTGTACTGTTGGCAGTGATGACAGCACACATTAATAAGAATAGAGTCCCTGCTGTAGGATTCTCCTCTGGTGCCATTCGTGCTGCTTGCTCCTGTAACCCCTTGATATCGCACTTCTGCCTCGGGGATGTCTCCTCCGGAGGTGCCGTGTCTCCTCTTCAAGTGAGAGGTCGTTTCCGCCACTGGTGGGGTGAATGGCCTCTTACTCATCTGTTAAGGTGTGAGGCTTGATGTCTCTCTCTGGAATCCGGAGAGGATGTCTCTTGCCTTCTAGGAAGATATAAGCAAAAACCTCTCCCTTGGGTTAATAGTGGATCGGGGCCCTTCCATATTCTTGAAAGGGGATCCTGCCATGGAACCAGGGAAAGGGGTGTTGGAAGATTCCGAAGACCTCCCCAGTGCTTGTGTATTGGAGGGAGACCATGATTATCAAAATGAAAAAAGTTTAATGTGGTTAAACCTGTGTTAATATAGTATGTGGGTTACTTCCTATTATCCCCTCTTTCTCTTTTTGTATTTGGATTTTAAGCTCTCTTACTTGTGGAGCTGAGAGCTGTCCCCTTTCCCGTTTAAAGGCGGTAGAGTATTGTCTTCCTTACCTTTATTGGAGCGGCAGTCCCGTCGCCAGTGAAAAGCCCTTTCTACACTGAGCGGAGGTTGTTTTTCTCCTTCTCGGAGAGAGGTTGTTTTTTTGGGGGGGGGGACGTGGCCACGCCCCCTTTTGGGTCCTAAGCTCCTACTCTTAGACTCATGTGTTCTGGGAGCACAGCAGCCAAAGCTCCTGCAGGTCTACTGCTAACATCGCAACACGCAAGGACCCAATCATCAATATTTCTGGACTTTACTGGTGTTATGGCCTGTCTACACTGCGCATTAGCTCCTTCCCATGCTAATTCTCAAGTGAGGGCATCAGCTGCCTAAGAATGAGTAACCTTCCCATCCACAGCCTCCTGGACTCTGTGTAAGAACTCTGAGAAGCCTTCATTCAATCCTTGGACTAATTTGGACAATTAGGCCAGCTTCCCTTTGGGATTAATTTGGGCAAATGCACGCATGGCACAGAGGCGGACCTGGTCAAAATACCTAGGCTGGCCCTGGACTTGAGCAGCTGGGGAGGCGTACCGACCTTCCCCTTGAGGTGCCTCCACCTCCGCCTTTAAGTTAGGTGTATTATCACTTCCGGAAGCATGGTTTCGGTCTGTGAGAAGCTTAGCCTGCTAGTAAAACAGTGCTTTCCACTGGATCAAGTCTCCAGGAGGTAGGATGGTTCTGGCCAAACATTTCCAATCATAGGGACAATTGAGATTAAAGCTAAAATTGTCTAATAATTGGTGAGTATATGGGGCTGAGAGACGATCTTCCTGTACTGCTTTCCTAATGGCTAATAGCTCCTTTAGGTTGGGAGGAAGCCAGGCTTGTGGTTGAGTGGTTGTGGGGTTGTTGTTTACTGGGAAGATTTGAGGGTGTGCCTTCTTCCCCTCCCCCAAAGGCTCAGACTCAGCAGTAGACTGGTTAGTTTCACTTTTGTCCTGAGGCTCTTTAACAAACAACTCCCAAGCATCAGGGTGGGCAGAGGGCTCTGATGAGGAGTACTGGGGGAGGGGACCTGCCTCCACTGAGGCTGCAAGGGCTGCAGGTACTGGCAGAGATGGTTCAGGGGGGACTCCAGAGAGGCATGAAATGGCGGGGGTTAGAGAAAGTGGAAATGTTTTCCCTTATAGGCTTGAGTACTTTCTCCCAAGTGTTTGGGTCCCATATGGGGAGCTTCTGAAAACCAGGGATTAAAGTGTAAGCAGCACTCCCACAGCACCTGAAGTTTTTTTTCTTTCTCTCTCTCTTTTTTATTTATCTTAAACTAGCCTACTCTGCAAATGGTGTGGAGAGCTCGTGCCTAAAAGGCACGTGCCTCAGGGGAATATTGCCCATATTGCAGAGCATCACTCACCCAGTCCGAAGTGCTGGGTGCCCCATGCTCAGGCTCCATATGAAGCAGGGGATTTCCCAGGGGTGAAGAGGAAGGAACACCTAGCATAGGACGCTACCATGCACGACTCCCCAGACCAGGTTCTAGGATGCAGGTCTAAATATATTGAGGAAGTACAGGTATTTATAGGTGGAGGTGGAAAGTCATGGAACACCATCTTGGGGGAGCCAATGAAAGAACTGTGTAGGCAGTTCTGGGTGGGGTTCAGGCGGGCATTGCCATCTCCCTGGTGTGCCAGAAAGATCTGAAATGCTCGAGTAAGCTCACAGCATGCATCAGCCTCTGCAACGATTCAAAACCTCCTGTGCTCTACCTATAGCCCTGAGAGAAGCAGTCCTTATTCCAAGTAGTATGAAAACAACTGAAGATCACTGTGGAACTTGAGGAAAGAGAAGAGCCAGGCATTTGACAATGTGGGGAAAATAGTGCTTAAGCGCAGTAAGCACATTATCTTGAAACTTTGAATTCACTGTACGGCAAAAGTAAACTGAACTGAATGGTTTGAACACAGAAGAAAATCTCTTTACAATGGGAGAAAAGAGGGTAGAGAAATGTTTATACACAGTGGAAATGCCTTCCATAGGGCAGTAATCACACCAAAGCACACTGTTAGAACTCCTGAGGATTCACTGGAAAGCCAAAATGAACTGGAATAAACAGTTGGAAATCACTTGGAAACATCAGGAAACAGTGCAAGAGAGGTGTGGGTGCAATGTGAGACAATGCCTGGTAAAATGCAGAAAGCACATTATACCCTAGTTTTAGAACCCTATTGGAAATCACTGCAAAGAAGCAGAAAACTGGAGAACATAGAAAACTCATGGAAATGCCTTGTCACTGCGAGGAAAGAATATAGAAAGGTTCTTGCACACTGCGGGAAAAACCCTGAAATAGAGCTACAAGCACACTATAGGAATGTGAGAACACACTGAGACCTAACTGAGAGGAGCATGAAACTGAGCAAAAGCATTGGCAAACTGGTGCAAATGACATCTCCCTTTGAGCAGAGTGCAGAGAGGTGTTTGTACCATTTTGGTAAGTCTCTGAAAATGAGCAGTAAGCACACCACAGCACAGTGTTAGAAACCAGGAGGACATGCTTGAAAAGAAGCAGTTACTTCCACCCTTTCATTTCCAAACAAGTGATAATCATTTTGGAACATGAGGAAACATGTAGAAATTTATTTATACAATAAGGGGAAATGCCTTGCATAGAGGAGTGATTGCACCTTAGAACAGGGTTGGAAGCCCTGAGAATTCACTTGAAACAAAAGTAAACGTAAGAAACATGAGGAAAGCTGCTTGCATTCACTTGTCAAGACGGCGAAAGAGGGCAAAATGGTGTGCTCATGATGTGAGAAGTGTGTGGCAACCAGCAGGGAGCACACTACACTTCAATCTTAGAAACTACTGGGAATAATTTCACAAGGAACAATGCCCTGGAGCAAGTAGTTAGTTTGCAGAGAAATCATTTCACATTTTGAGGGAGGCATAAGGAAAGTTCTCTTGTACAATACGAGGAAAATACCTAAAATAGAGCAATAAGCACACCATAGCTGTGTGAGAAAACATTGAGAATTCACTTAAATGAACACGAAATGGTGTGAACATTGGAAACCAAGTGTACATCAAAGCTCACTTTGCGCATACTGTAGAAAGGTGTCTGTTCAATTCGGGTAAATCCCTGCAATAGAGCAGTGAGCACACCACAGCACAGTGTCAGAAATCACTAGGAAATGCTTGAAAAGAAGCAGTCACTCATAACACATATTTGGAAAACTAGTGACGGTGAATTTGGAACACGAGGAAAGATTTAGGAATGTGTTTATACAATGAGGGGAAATGCCTTACATAGCACCGGAGCTGCACGGTAGCACAGTGTTAGGAACCACAGAGGACTCACTTGAAAGCAGAACTCAAAAGTAATAAATAGTGGGAATCCCTAATAACAATCAGGGAAGAGTGCAAGAAAGAGTACTGTACCATGTGAGATAATCCCTGGTGAAGTACACAAAGCACACCGTAACACCGTCGTAGCTACCCTATATGAAATCACTGAAAGGCAGCACGGTATTGAACAAACTAGTGAGGTAACTCATGGAAAAGATTTCTCAGTGTAAGCAAAGAGTAGAGCAAGGCTTTTGTAAACTGCGAAAAAAAAAATAACACCCTGAAATACAGCTGTAAGTGCTCTCGAGCAGTTTGAAATATCACCTAGGATGCTCTCAAAAGCAACAAGACCCTGATATAGAAGACAAGTGTAAATCACTTCCTTCTCATTGCGAGGTAAGACCATAGAAAGGTGTTCATGCAATCCGGGTTAATGCCTGACATACAACAGGAAGCACACTCTGTGCCTCAACACAGTGTTGAAAACAACTGGGAACTCTTTGAAAAGAAGTCATCATTTATAACAAATGGTGTGCAAACCAGTTAAAATCACTTGGGATATAGAGAAAGAGTGTAAAAAGTGCTTAACATGAGGGAAAATCAGTGCTTAAGAGCAGTTAGCACGTTCCAGCACACTGTCAGAAACACTCTGAATTCCTGAATCTGAAACGGGAAAAAATCACTTTGCTTTGGAAAGAAAGAGTGTAGAAATATGTTCAGGTAAAGGGTGGAAATGCCTTACATGAGGCATTAATAGCAGCAGAGCTCAGGCTGAGAACCCCTGAGAGTTCACTCAGGTGCAAAATTAAAAAGATGATATAATAAACACAGGTATTACTGTTGGATATCACCTCTAATAATCAGGTAACAGTGCAGAAGAATTTTGGCAGAATTTGAGAAATCCCTGGCAAAGTGCAGAGAGCGCACTATACCATATTTTAGAAACCAATTTCAAATAACAGAACAGGTGTGTATTCTGACTACTCAGGAAATACTTCTCAATGTGAAGAAAGAGGATAGATACCTTTTTGTACCATGCGGGTACAGACCTGAATTGCAGCAGTAAGCTGCTGAATTGCAGCAGTAAGCACACTCTGACAGTGAGACAAACCACTGACACTTCACTGAAGAGCCCCATGAAAGTGAGTGAAAAAGGAGAACAAAGTAAATCAGTTCTCGCTCACTGTAAGGAAAAGTGGAGAGAGTTTTGAGTACAAGGTGAGCAAATCACTGGCATAGAGCAGTAAGTGCACTATTCCCTAGTGTTGCAAAACATGAAGAAGGCCCTCTAAGAAGCAGTCTTTATTCCAAGTAGTATGAAAACAAGTTATGATCACTGTGAACTTGAGGAAAGAGAAGAGAAAAGTGTTTGACAACGGGAATGTAGTGCTTAAGCAAAGTGAGCACATTATTTTCAAACTTTGACCTTACTGTACGGCAACAGTAAACTGGAATGAATGGTTTGAACACAGGAGAAAATTCTGTCACAATGGTAGAAGAGAGGGTAGAGAAATGTTTATACACAGTGGAAATGCCTTCCAAAGGGCATTAATCACACCAAAGCACACTGTTGGAAATCCCAGAGGAATCATTGGAAAGCCAAACTGAACTGGAATAAACAGTTGGAAATCAGTTGGAAACATCAGGAAAGAGTGGAAGAAAGGGGGGAGTGCAATGAGAAACAACGCCCAATGCACATATACCCCAGTTTTAGAAACCCTATAGGAAATCACAGCAGAGCAGCCGAAAACTGGCCAACATAGAAAACTCATGAAAATGCCTTGTCACTGTGAGGAAAGAATATAGAAAGGTTCTTGAACACTGCAGGAAAAACCCTGAAACAGAGCTACAAGCACACAATAGGAATGTGAGAACACACTGAGACCTAACTGAGAGGATCAGGAACCTGAGCAAAAGCCTTGACAAACTAATGCAAATCACATCTCACTTTGAGCAGAGCGCAAAAAGGTGTTTGTACCATTTCGGTAAGTCTCTGAAATTCAGCAGTTAGCACACCACAACTCAGTGTTAGAAACCAGGAAGAGGTGCTTGAAAAGAAGCAGTTACTTCCCCCCTATAGTTTCCAAATAAGTTAAAATCATTTTGGAACATGAGGAAACATGTAGAAAAAGTGTTTATACACTTTTCTTAGAGGATCACTCCTCTATGTAAGGGGAAATGCCTTACATAGAGGAGTGATCCCACCTTAGCACAGGATTGGAAGCCCTGAGAATTCACTTGAAACAAAAGTATACATAATAAAAATGAGGAAAACTGCTTGCAATCACTTGTGAAGACCCCCAAAGAGGGCATAATGGTGTGCGCATGATGTGAGAAGTGTGTGGCCACCAGCAGAGAGCATACAACCCTACAATCTTAGAAAATACTGGGAATTCTGTCACTAGGACCAGTGCCCTGGAGAAAGTAGTTAGGCTGCAGGGAAATCACTTCACAGTGTGAGGTAGGCGTGTGGAAAGGTCTCTTGTACAATACGGGGAAAATACTTAAAATAGAGCAGTAAGCACCCCATGGCTGTGTGATAAAACACTAAGAATTACTGAAATGAGCACGAAACAGAGTGAACATTGGAAACCAAGTGTACATCACAGCTCACTTTGCGCATAGTGTGGAAAGGTGTCTGTTCAATTCGGGTAAATCCCTGCAATAGAGCAGTGAGCACAACACAGCACAGTGTCAAAAACCACAAGGAAATGCTTGAAAAGATGTAGTCACTCATTCCACATAGTTGGAAAACAGTTGAAGGTGATTTTGGAACACAAGGAAAGATTTAGGAATGTGTTTATACAAGGAGGAGAAATGCCTCACATAATGCAGCAGCTGCACCGTAGCACAGTGTTAGGAACCCCAGAGGACTCACTTGAAGGCAGATCTCAACGGTAATATAGAGTTGTGTATCCCTAGTAACAATAAGGGAAGAGTGCAAGAAAGAGGCATGCACCATGTGAGAAAAATCCCTGGACAAGTACCCAAAGAACACTGTAGCATAGTCGTAGCCACCCTACAGGAAATGAGTGAAAGGCAGCAGTGCATTGAACAAACTAGTGAGGTAACTCATGGAAATGATTTCTCAGTGAAAGGAAAGAGTAGAGCAACCCTTTTGTAATCTGCGTGAAAAAAAACCTGAAATACAGCAGTAAGTGCTCTGGAGCAGTTTGAGGAACCATGGAGGATGCTCTCAAAAGCAAGAGGACACTGAAATAGAAGACAAGTACTAATCACTTCCTTCTCCTAGGGATGTCACAGCGTAAAAAGGTGTTTATGCAATACGGGTTAATGCCTGACATACAACCCGAAGCACACTCTGTGCCTCAAAACAGTGTTGAAAACAGCTTGGAACTCTTTGAAAAGAAGTAGTCATTTATACCAAATAGTGTGCAAAGCAGTAAAAATCACTTGGGAACATTGGGAAAGAGTGTAGAAAGGTGCTTGACAATGAGCGAAAATCAGTGCTTAAGAGCAGTTAGCACCTTATATCACACTGTTGTAAACACTCTGAATTCACGAATCTGAAAAGGGAGAAAATCACTTTGCTATGGGAGGAAAGAGTGTAGAAATATATTCATGCAAAGGGTGGAAATGCCTTACATGGAGCAGTTAATAGCAGAAGGCCTCAGGCTCAGAACCCCAGAGAGTTCGCTCGGGTGCAAAATTAAAAAGATGATATAATAAACACAGGGATAACTGTTGGAAATCACTTCTAATAATCAGTTAACAGTGCAGAAGGATGTTGTCAGAATTTGAGAAATCCATGAAAAAGTGCAGAGAGCGCACTATACCACAGTTTTAGAAACCAATGGAAAATCACAGAACAGGGGTGATCAAGTAGACTGACTAGTCATGAAATACTTCTCAATGTGAGGAAAGAGGATAGAAACCTTATCTACCAGGCGGGTACAGAACTTAATTGTAGCAGTAAGCTGCTGAATTGCGGCAGTAAGCACACTCTGGCAGTGAGACAAACCACTGAGACTTCACTGAAGAGCCCCGTGAGTGTGAGTGAAATGGAGAACAAGGCAAATCAGTGCGCACTCACTGTAGGGAAAACTGTAGAGTGTTTGTAGTACAATGTGAGCAAATCACTGGCATAGAGCAGTAAGTGCACTATACCAGAGTTTTGGAAACAACTAAGAGGGCCCTGAAAGAAGCAGTCCTTATTCCAAGCAGTATGAAAACAAGTGAAGATCACTGTGGAACTTGAAGAAAGAGAAGAGAAAGGCATTTGACAATGTGGGAAACACAGTGCTTAAGTGCAGAAAGTACATTATCTTGAAGCTTTGAATTCACAGTACTGCAACAGTACACTGGACAGAATGGTTTGAACACAGGAGAAAATTTCTTCACAATGGGAGAAAAGAGGAGTGATCTCACCTTATCACAGGGTTGGAAGCCCTGACAATTGACTAGAAACAAAAGTAAACGTACCAAAAATGCGAAAATCTGCTGTAAATCATTTGTCAAGATGCCAAAAGAGGGCAGAATGGTGTGCCCATGATGTGAGAAGTGTGTGAAAACCAGCAGAGCACACACTACACTACAATCATAGAAACTACTGGGAATTCGGTCACTAGGAACAATGCCTTCAAGAAAGGAGTTAGGCTGCAGGGAAATCACTTCACATTGTGAGGGAGGCATACGGAAAGTTCTCTTGAAGAATATGGGGCAAATACCTAAAATAGAGCAGTAAGTACACCATGGAAGTGTGATGAAACACTGAGAATTCACTGAAATGAGCACGAAACGGAGTGAACATTGGAAACTAAGTGTACATCACAGCTCACTTTGCGAATAGAGTGGAAAGGTATCTGTTCAATTTGGGTAAACCCCTGAAGTGAGCAGTGAGCAGACCACAGCACAGTGTCAGAAACCACTAGGAAAGAAGTAGTGAAAAGAAGCGTGAAAAGAAGCAGTCACTCATACCACATATTTGGAAAACTAGTAAAGGTGAATTTGGAACACGAGGAAAGATGTAGCAATGTGTTTATACAATGAGCAGAAATGCCTTACATAGCGCAGGAGCCGCATGGTAGCAGAGTGTTAGGAACTCGGAGGACTCACTTGAAAGCAGATCTCAACGATAATAAAATGTGAGAATCTGTAGTAACAATCAGGGAAGAGTGCAAAAAAGAGTAGTGTACCATGTGAGAAAATCCCTGGTCAAGTACACAAAGCACACTTTAGCACAGTAATAGCCACCCTATAGGAAATCACTGAAATGCAGCAGTGCATTGAACAAACTAGTGAGGTAACTCATGGAAAAGATTTCACAGTGTAAGCAAAGACTAGAGCAAGGCTTTTGTAATCTGCAGAAAAATCCCTAAAATGCAGCAGTAAGCGTCCTCGAACAGTTTGAAAAACCACTGAGGATGCCCTCAAAAGCAACAGGACACTGATATAGAAGACAAGCATAAATCACTTACTTCTCACTGCGAGGTAAGACTGTAGAAAGGTGTTCATGCAACACGAGTTAATGCCTTACATACAACAGGAAGCACAATCTGTGCCTCAACACAGTGTCAAAAACAACTGGGAACTCCTTGAAAAGAAGTAGTCATTTATACCAAATGATGTGCAAACCAGAAAAAATCACTTGGGATATGGGGATAGAGTGTAAAAAGGTGCTTGTCAATGAGGGAAAATCAGTGCTTAAGGGCAGTGAGCACGTTCCAGCACACTGTCGGAAACACTCTGATTTCCTGAATATCAAACGGGAAAAAGTCACTTTGCTTTGGGAGGAAAGAGTGTAGAAATATGTTCATGTAAAGGGTGGAAATGCCTTACATGAGGCAGTTAATAACAGCAGAGCTCAGGCTGAGATGCCCAGAGACTTTGTTCAGGTGAAAAATTAAAAAGATGATATAATAAACACTGGGATGACTGTTGGAAATCTCTAATAATCCGGTAACAGTGCTAAAGGATGTTGGCAGAATTTTAGAAATCCATGGCAAAATGCAGAGAGCGCACTATACCATATTTTAGAAATCAATGGGAAATCACAGAACAGGAGTGATAAAGTAGTCTGACTAGTCAGGAAATACTTCTCAATGTGAGGAAAGAGGATAGAAACCTTTATGTACCATGCGGGTATAGACCTGAATTGCAGAAGTTAGCTGCTAAATTGCGGCAGTAAGCAGATGCTGACAGTGAGAAAAACTACTGAGACTTCACTGAATAGCCCCGTGAAAGTGAGTGAAATGGAGAACAAGGCAAATCAGGGCTCGCTCACTGTAAGGAAAAGTGGAGAGTGTTTGTAGTACAATGTGAGCAAATCACTGGCGTAGAGCGGTAAGTGCACTATACCAGAGTTTTGGAAAAAGTATGAAGGCTCTGAAAGAAGCAGTCCTTATTCCAAATAGTATGAAAACAAGTGAAGATCACTGTGGAACTTGGAGAAAGAGAAGAGAAAGGCATTTGACAATGTGGGGAATGCAGTGATTAAGCGCAGTAAGCACATTATCTTGAAACTTTGAATTCACTGTAAGGCAACAGTAAACTGGACTGAACGGTTTGAACACAGAAGTAAATTGCTTCACAATGGGAACAAAGAGGGTAGTGAAATGTTTACACACAATGGAAATACCTTCCGTAGGGGAGTAATCACACCAAAACACACTGTTTGACACCCCTGAGGATTCACTGGAAAGCCAAACTGAACTGGAATAAACAGTTGGCAATCACTTGGAACCATTAGGCAAGAGTACAAAAAAGGTGCAGGTGGAATGAGAGACAACGCCGGGTAAAATGCAGAAAGCACATTATACCCCAGTTTTAGAAAACCTATAGGAAATCACTTCAAACCACAGAAAAGTAGACAACATAGAAATCTCATAGAAATGCCTTGTCACTCCAGGAAAGAATATAGAAAGTTTGTTGTACACAGCAGAATAAACCCTGAAACAGAGCTGCAAGCACACTAAAGGAATGTGGGAACACACTGAGAACTAACTGAAAGGAGCACGAAACTGAGTAAAAGCCTAGGCAAATTAGTGCAAATCATATCTCACTTTCAGCAGAGTGCAGAAAGGTGTTGTAGCATTTTGGTAACTCTCTGAAACTGAGCAGTAAGCACACCACAGAACAGTGTTAGAAACCTGGAGGAGATGGTTGAAAAGAAGCAGTTACTTCCACCCTATAGTTTCCAAACAAATGAAAATCATTTTGGAACATGAGGAAACATGTAGAAATGTGTTTATACAATAAGGGGAAATGCCTTACACGAGGAAAACTGCTGCCAATCAATTGTCAAGACCCCGAAAGAGCGCAGAATGGTGTGCGCTTGATGTGAGAAGTGTGTGGCAATCAGCAGAGAGCACACTACACTACAATCTTAGAAACTACTGGGAATTCTGTCACTAGGAACAGTGTCCTGGAGAAAGTAGTGAGGCTGCAGAGAAATTAATTCACAGTGTGAGGGAGGCGTATGGAAATCTCTCTGGTACAATACGGAAACAATACTTAAATAGAGCAGTAAGCACACCATGGTAGTGTGATGAAACACTGAGAATTCACTGAAATGAGCCCGAATTGGAGTGAAGAGGGGAAACCAAGTGGACATCACAGCTAACTTTGCACGTAGTGTACAAAGGTGTCTGTACAATTCGGGTAAATCCCTACAGTAGAGCAATGAACACACCATTCCACAGGGTCAGAAACCAGTAGGAAATGCCTGAAAATAAGCAGTCACTCATACCACATAGTTGGAAAACAAGTGAAGGCGATTTTGGAACACGAGGAAAGATGTAGGAAAGTTTTTATACAATGAAGGGAAATGCCTTACATAGCGTAGGAGCCGCAACGTAGCACAGTGTTAGGAACCTCGGAGACTCACTTGAAAGCAGATCTGAACCGTAATAAAGGTGTTTATGCAATCCGGGTTAATGCCTAACATAAAAGAGGAAACACACTCTGTGCCTCAACACAGTGTTGAAAACAACTGGGAACTCCTTGAAAGTAAATAGTCTTTTATAGCAAATTATGTGGAAGCCAGTGGGAATCACTTGGGAACATGGGGAAAGATTGTAGAAAGGTGCTGGACAATGACGGAAAATCAGTGCTTAATAGCACTTAGCACCTTACTGCACACTGTCAGAAACAGTCTGAATTCAAGAATCTGAAATGGGAAAAATCACTTTGCTATGGTAGGAAAGAGTGTAGAAATATGTTCATGCAAACGGTGGAAATGCCTTACCTGGAGCAGTTGATAGCAGCAGAGCTCAGGCTCAGAACCCCTGAGAGTTTGCTCCGGTGCGATATTAAAATGATGATATAATAAACACTGGGATGACTGTTGGAAATCACTTCTAATAATCAGGTAACAGTGCAGAAGGATGTTTGCAGAAATCGAGAAATACATGGCAAAGTGCAGAGAGCGCACTATACCACAGTTTTAGAAACCAATGGAAAATCAAAAAACAGGAGTGATAAAGTAGACTGAGTAGTCAGGTAATACTTCTCAAAGTGAGGAAAGAGGATAGAAACCTTTTTGTACCATGCCGGTACAGACCTGAATTACAGTAGTAAGCACACTCCACCAGTGAGACAAACCACTGAGACATCACTGAAGAGCCCCATGAAAGTGAGTGAAATGGAGAACAAGGCAAATCATTGCTATTCACTGTAAGGAAAAGTATAGAGTGTTTGGAGTGCAATGTGAGCAAATCACTGGCATAGAGCAGTAAGTGCACTATACCACAGTTTGAGAAACAATTAAGAACGCCCTGAAATAAGCAGTCCTTATTGCAAGTAGTATAAAAACAAGAGAAATCTCTGTGGAATTTGAGGAAAGAGAAGGAAAAGGCGTTTGACAATGTGGGGAACGCAGTGCTTAAGCACAGTAAGCACATTATTTTGAAACTTTGAATTCACTGTAAGGCAACAGTAAACTGGACTGAATGGTTTGAACACAGGAGAAAATCTCTTCACAATGGGTGAAAAGAGGGTAGAGAAATGTTTACACACAGTGGAAATGCCATCCATAGGGCAGTAATCACACCAAAGTACAGTGCTAGAAACCCCTGAGGAGTCAATGGAAAGCTAAATGAACTGGCATAAACAGTTGGAAATCACTTGGAAACGTAAGGCAAGAGTGCAGGAAGGTATGGGTCCAATGTGAGACAACACCAGGTAAAATGCAGAAAGCACATTTTACCACAGTTTTAGAAACCCTATAGGAAATCACTTGCAGACCTGCAGAAACCTGGACAACATAGAAACCTCATTGAAATGCCTTCTCATTGCGAGGAAAGAATATAGAAAGTTTCTTTTACACTGCGGGAAAAACCCTGAATCAGAGCTATAAGCACATTATAGGAATGTGAGAACACACTGAGGTCTAACTGAGAGGAGCACAAAATTGAGCAAAAGCCTTGGCAAACTTGTGCAGATCACATCGAAATTTTTGGAGAGTACAGATAGGTATTAGCACCATTTTGGTAAGTCTCTGAGTTTGAACAGTAATCACACCACAGCACAGTGTTCAAAACCAGGAGGAGATGCTTGAAAAGAAGCAGTTATTTCCACCTTATATTTTCCTAAAAAGGGACAACCGTTTCGGAACATGAGGATACATGTAGAAATTTGTTTATACAATAAGGGGAAATGCCTAACATAGAGGAGTGATCGCACCTTAGCAGAGGTCTGGAAGCCCTGAAAATTCACTTGAAACAAAAGTAAACATAATAAATATGAGGAAAACTGCTGGCAATCAATTGATAGGACCACGAAAGAGTGCAGAATGGTTTGCTCCCTTTGAGCAAAAGTGCAGAAAGGTGTTTGTACCATTTCGGTAAGTCTCTGAAATTGCGCAGTAAGCACACCGCAGCTCAGTGTTAGAAACCAGAAGGACGTGCTTGAAAGAAGCAGTTACTTCCACCCTTTACTTTCCAAACAAGTGAAAATCATTTTGGAACATGAGGAAACATGTACAAATGTGCTTATACAATAAGAGGAAATGCGTTACATACAGGAGTGATTGCACCTAAGCACAGGGTTGAAAGCCCTGAGAATTCACTTGAAACAAAAGTTAATGAAAAAAACATGAGGTAAACTGCTGGCAATCCCTTGTCAAGACCCCGAAAGAGTGCAGAATGGTGTGCGCATGACGTGAGAAGTCTCTGGCAACCAGCCGAGAGCACAATACACTACAATCTTAGAAACTACTGGGAATTATGTCACTAGGAACACTGCCCTGGAGAAAGTAGATAGGCTGCAGGGAAATCATTTCACAGTGTGAGGGAGGCGTATGGAAAGTTCTCTTGTACAGTACGGAGAAAATAGCTAAAATAGAGCAGTAAGCACACCATGGCAGTGTGATGAAACACTAGGAATTCACTGAAATGATGACGAAACGGAATGAACATTGGAAACCAAGTGTACATCACTGCTCACTTTGCGCTAGTGTGGAAAGGTGTCTGTTCAATTTGGGTAAATCCCTGCAGTAGAGCAGTGAGCACTCCACAGCACAGTGTAAGAAACCACTAGGAAATGCTGGATAAGAAGCAGTCACTCATATTACATAGTGGGAAAACAAGTGAAGGTCATTTTGGAACACATTGAAAGATGTAGTTATGTGTTTATACAATGAGGGGAAATGCCTTACATAGCACAGGAGCCACACCATAGCACAATGTTAGGAATCCCGGAGGACTCACCTGAAAGCAGAATTCAACAGTAATAAGAGTTGGGAATCCCTAGTAACAATCAGGCAAGAGTGCAAGAACGAAGAGGGTACCATGTGAGAACATCTCTGGTCAAGTACACAAAGCACAATGTAGCCCAGTCGTAGCAACCCTATAGGAAATTACTGAAAGGCAGCAGTATATTGAACAAACTAGTGAGGTAACTCATTGAAATGATTTCTTTGTGTAAGGAAACAGTACAGCAAGGCTTTTGTATTCTGCGGAAAAAAACCTGGAAATACATCAGTAAGCGATCTCGAGGAGTTTGAGAAACCACCGAGCATGCTTTCAAAAGCAACAGGACACAGAAATAGAAGACAAGTATAAATCACATCCTTCTCAATGCTAGGTAAGATCGGAGAAATGTGTTTATGCAATCTGGGTTAATGCCTGACATACAACAGGAATCACTCTCTGTGCCTCAAGACAGTGTTGAAAACTACTGGGAACTCCTTGAAAAGTAGTCATTGATACCAAATGGTGTGCAAACCAGTGAAAATCACTTGGGAACTTGGAGAAAGAGAGTAGAAAGGTGTTTGACAATGAGGGAAAATCAGTGCTGAAGAGCAGTTAGCACCTTACAGGACACTGTCGGTAACACTCTGAATTTAGGAATCTGAAACAGGAGAAAATCGCTGTGCTATGGGAGTAATGACTGTAGAAATATGTTCATGCAAAGGGTGAAAATGGCTGACATGGAGCAGTTAATAGCAGCAGAGCTCATTCTCAGAACACCTACAACTCCTCGGATGGGAAATTAAAAAGATGATATGATAAACACCTGGATGACTGTTGGAAACCACATCTAATAATGAGGTAACAGTGCAGAAGGATGTTTGCAGAAATCGAGAAATCCATGGCAAAGTACAGAGTGCACACTATACCACAGTTTTAGAAACCAATGGGAAATGACAGAACAGGAGTGATAAAGTAGACTGACGAGTAAGGAAATAATTCTCAATGTGAGGAAAGAGGTTAGAAACCTTTTTGTACCATGCGAGTACAGACCTGAATTGCAGCAGTAAGCACACCTTGGCAGTGTGACAAAACACTGAGACTTCACTGAAGAACCCAATGAAAGTGAGTGAAATGGAGAACAAGGCAAATCAGTACTCGCTCACTGTAGGGAAAGTGTAGAGAGTTTGGAGTACAATGTGAGCAATTCACTGGCATAGAGCAGTAAGTGCACTATACCAGAGTTTTGAAAACAACTAAGAAGGCCCTGAAATAAGCAGTCCTTATTCCAAGAAGTATGAAAACAAGTGAAGATCACTGTGGAACTTGAGGAAAGAGAAGAGCAAGGCTTTTGACAATATGGGGAACACAATGCTTAAGAGCAGTAAGTACATTATTTTGAAAATTTGATTTCACAGTAAGGCAACAGTAAACTGGACTAATGATTTGAACAAAGGAGAAAATCCCTTCACAATGGGAGAAAAGAGGGTAAAGAAATATTTACACAGTGGAAATGCCTTCCATAGGGCAGTAATCACATCTAAGCACACTGTTAGAAACCCCTGAGGATTCACTGGAAAACCAAACTGAACTGGAATAAACACTAGGAAATCACTTTGAAATATCAGGCAAGAGGGCAAAAAAGGTGCAGGTGCAACTTGAGACAACGCGTGGTAAAATGCAGAAAGCACATTATACCCCAGTTTTAGAACCCTATAGGAAATCACTTCATAGTGGCAGAAAACTGGACAACAAAGCACATTCATAGAAATGCTTTTCACTGAGAGGAAAGAATACAGAAAGGTTCTTGTACACTGCGGGAAAATCCCTGAAACAGAGCTACAAGCACACTACAGCAATGTGAGAACACATTGAGAACTAAATGAGAGGAGCACGGAACGGAGCAAAAGCCTTGGCAAACTACAGCAAATAACATCTCACTTTGAGAAGAGTGCACAAAGGTTTGTGTACCATTTCGGTAAGTCTCTGAAGTAGAGTAGTAAGCACACCACAACACAGTTTTAGAAACCAGGAGAAGATGCTTGAAAAGGGGCAGTTATTTCCACCCTATAGTTTCCAAACAAGTGAAAATCATTTTGGAACATGAGGAAACATGTAGAAATGTGTTTATTCAATAATGGAAATGCCTTACATAGAGGAGTGTTCGCACCTTAGCACAGGGTTGGAAGCCCTGAGAATTCACTTGAAACAAAAGTAAACGTAATAAACATGAGGTAAAATGATGGCAATCACTTGTCAAGACCTCGAAGGTGTGCACAATGGTGTGTGCATTATGCGAGCAGTGTGTTTCAACAAGCAGAGAGCACAGTACACTGCAATCTAAGAAAATACTCGGAATTCTGTCACTAGGAACAGTACCCTGGAGAAAGTAATTAGGCTGCAGGGAAATCCCTTCACAGTGTGAGGGAGGAGTATGGAAATTTCTCTGGTACAAACGGGGAAAATATCTAAAATAGAGCAGTAAGCACACCATGGCAGTTTGATGAAACACTGAAAATTCATTAAAATGAGCACTAAACGGAGTGAACATTGGAAACCAAGTGTACATCACAGGTCACTTTGCTCATAGTGTGGAAAGGTGTCTTTTCAATTCGGGTAAGTCCCTGCAGTAGAACAGTGAGCACACCACAGCACAATGTCAGAAACCACTAGGAAATGCTTGAAATAAAGCAGTCACTCATACCTCATCGTTGGAAAACAAGTGAAGGTGAATTTGGAACACGAGGAAAGATGTAGGAATGTGTTTATACTATGACGGGAAATGCCTTATATAGTGCAGGAGCCATGCAGTAGTGCAGTATTAGGAATCCCGGAGGACTCACTTGAAAGCAGAACTCAACGGTAATAACGTGTGGGAATCCCTAGTAACAACCAGGTAAGAGTGCAAGAAAGAGTAGTGTGTCATGTGAGAAAATCCCTGGTCAAGTACACAAGGAACACTGTAGCACAGTCGTAGCCACCCTATAGGAAATCACTGAAAGGCAGCAGTGCATTGAACAAACTAGTGAGGTAACTCATGGAAATAATTTATCAGTGTAAGGAAAGAGTACAGCAAGGCTGTTGTAATATGCGGGGAAAAAACCTGAAATACAGCAGTAAGCGTTCTCAAGCATTTTGAAAAAACACCGAGGATGCTCTCAAAAGCAACAGGACACTGAAATAGAAGAAAAGTGTAAATCACTTCCTTCTCACTGCGAGGTTAGAGTGTAGAAAGGTGTTCATGCAATCCGGGTTACTGCCTGACATACAGCAGGAAGCACACTCTATGCCTCAACACAGTGTTGAAAACAACTGGGAACTCCTTGAAAAGAAGTAGTCATTTATACCAAATGCAAACCCATGAAAATCACTTGGGAACATGGGGACAGAGTGGAGAAAGGTGCTTGACAATGAGGGATAATCAGTGCTTAGAGCAGTTAGCACCTTATGCACTGTCAGAAACACTCTGAATTCACAAATCTGAAACGGGAGAAAATCACTTTGCTATGGGAGGAAGTGGTGTAGGAATACGTTCATGGAATGGGTGGAAATGTATTACATGGAGCAGTTAATAGCAGCAGAGCTCAGACTCAGAAACCCTGAAAGTTCGCTCGGGTGGAAAATTAAAAAGAAGATATAATAAACACTGGGATGACTATTGGAAATCACTTCTAATAATTGGGTAACAGAGCAGAAGGATGTTTGCAGAATCAAGAAATCCATGGCAAAGTACTGAGAGCCCACTATTTCACATTTTTAGAAACCAATGGGATATCACAGAAAAGGATTGATAAAGTAGACTGACTAGTCAGGAAATACTTCTCAATGTGAGGAAAGAGGATAGGATCCTTATTGTACCATGCGGGTACAGACCTGAATTGCAGCAGTGAGGTGCTGAATTGCAGCAGTAAGCAATGTGAGGAAATCACTGGAATAGAGCAGTAAGTGCACTATAGCAGAGTTTTGGAAACAACTAAGAAGGCCCTGAGAGAAGCAGTCCTTAGTCCAAGCAGTATGAAAACAAGTGAAGATCACTGTGGATCTTGAGAAAAGTGAAGAGAATGGTGTTTGACTATGTGGGGAATGCAGTGCTTACGCACAGTGAGCACATTATTTTCAAACTTTGAACTTATTGTACGGCAACAGTAAACTGGACTGACTGGTTTGAACACAGGAGAAAATAGCTTCACAATGGGAGAAGAGAGGGTAGAGAAATATTTACACACAGTGGAAATACCCTCCATATGGCTGTAATCACACCAAAGCACACTGTTAGAAACCCCTGAGGATTCACTGGAAAGCCAAACTGAATTGGAATAAACAGTTGTAAATCACTTGGAAATATCAGGCAAGAGTGCAAGAGAGGTGTGAGTGCAATGTTACACAACGCCTGGTAAAATGCAGAAGCACATTATACCCCAATTTTAGAAACCTGATGGGAAATCATTGTAAAGCAGCACAAAACTGGACAACATAGAAAACTCATGGTAAAGCCTGGTCGCTGTGAGGAAAGAATATAAAAAGTTTCTTGTACACTGCGGGAAAAACCCTGAAACAGAGCAACAAACACACTATAGGAATTTGAGAAGACCATGAAATAACTGAGAGGAGTACGAAACTGAGCAAAAGTCATGGCAAACTAGTGCAAATCACATCTCACTTTGAGCAGAGTGCAGAATGGTGTTTGTAACAGTTTAAAAAGTCTCTGAAATTGAGCAGTAAGCACACCGCAGTACAGTATTAGTAACCAGGAGATGATTGAAAAGAAGCAGTTACTTCCACCGTATAGTTTCCAAACAAGTGAAAATCGTTTTTGGAACCTGAGGCAACATGTAGAAATGTGTTTATACAATAAGGGGAAATGTCTTACATGGAGGAGTGATCGCAACTTAGCACAGGGTTGAAAGACCTGAGAATTCACTTGAAACAAAAGTAAACGTAATAAACATGAGGAAAACTGCTGGCAATCACTTGTCAAGACCCCGAAAGCGGGGAAAATGGTGTGCACATGATGTGAGAAATGAGTAGCAACCACCAAAGAGCACACTACAAGTACGTTAGAAACTACTGGGAATTTTGTCACTAGGAACAGTGCCCTGGAAAAATGAGTTAGGCTGCAGGGAAATCACTTCACAGTGTGAGGGAGGCGTAAGGAAAGTTCTCTCGTACAAACGGGAAAATACCTAAAATAGAGCAGTAAGCACACCGTGGCAGTTTGATGAAACACTGAGAATTCATTAAAATGCGCACTAAACGGAGTGAACATTGGAAACCAAGTGTACATCACAGGTCACTTTCCTCATAGTGTGGAAAGGTGTCTTTTCAATTCGGGTAAGTCCCTGCAGTAGAACAGTGAGCACACCACAGCACAGTGTCAGAAACCACTAGGAAATGCTTGAAATAAAGCAGTCACTCATACCTCATAGTTGGAAAACAAGTGAAGGTGATTTTGGAACACGAGGAATGTTGAAGGAATGTGTTTATACAATGAGGGGAAATGCCTTACATAGCGCAGTAGCCACACCGTAGCACAATGTTAGGAACCCTGGAGGACTCACTTGAAAGCAGATCTCAAAGGTAATAAAGAGTTCGGAATCCCTAGTAACAATCAGGGAAGAGTGCAAGAAAGAGGAGTGTACCATGTGTGAACATCCCTGGTCAAGTACACAAAGTACCCTGTAGCAGAGTCCTAGCCACTCTATAGGAAATTACTGAAAGGCAGCAGTGCATTGAACAAACTAGTGAGGTAACTAGTGAGGAAATCATGGAAATGATTTCTCAGTGTTAGGAAAGAGTACAACAACGATTTTGTAATCTGCGGGAAAAAACCCTGAAATAAAGCAGTAAGCGCCCTAGAGCACTTTGAGAAACCACCAAGGATGCTGTCATAAGCAACAGGACACTGAAATAGAAGAAAAGTGTAAATCACTTCTTTCTCACTGCGAGGTATGAGGGTAGAAAGGTGTTTATGCAATTCGAGTTATTGCCTGACGTACAACAGGAAGCACACTCTGTGCCTCAACACAGTGTTGAAAACAACTGGGAACTCCTGGAAAAGAAGTAGTAATTTATACCAAATGGTGTGCAAACCAGTGAAAATCACTTGGGAACATGGGGAAAGAGTGTAGAAAGGTTCTTGACAATGAGCAAAAATCAGTGTGTAAATGCAGTTAACATCTTACAACACAGTGTTGAAAACACTCTGAATGCACGAATCTGAAATGGGAGAAAATCACTTTGCTATGGGAGGAAACAGTGTAGAAATATGTTCATGCAAAGGGTGGAAATGCCTTACATGGAGCAGTTAATAGCAGCAGAGCTATGCTCAGAAGCCCTAAGAGTTCACTCTGGTGTGAATTTAAAAAGATGATATAATAAACACTGGGATGATAGTTGGAAATCACTTCTAATAATCAGGTAATAGTGCAGAAGGATGTTTGCAGAATTCAAGCAATCCATGGCAAAGTGCAGAGAGTGCACTATACCACAGTTTTAGAAACCAATGGGAAATCAAAGAACAGGAGGGATCAAGTAGACTGACTAGTCAGGAAATACTTCTCAATGTGAGGAAAGAGGATAGACACGTTTTTGAACCATGCGGGTACAGACCTGAATTGCAGCAGTAAGCTGCTGAATTGCAGCAGTAAGCATACTCTGCTAGAGTTAGCAGTGAGTCAAACCACTGAGACTTCACTGAAGAGGCCCTGTGAGAGTGAGTGAAATGGCGAACAAGGCAAATCAGTACTCGTTCACTGTAAGGAAAAGTGTAGAGAGTTTGGAGTATAAAGTGAGCAAATTACTGGCATAGAGTAGTAAGTGCACTATCCCAGAGTTTTGGAAAAAACTAAGAGGGCCCTGAAAGAAGCAGTCCTTATTCCAAGTAGTATTAAAACAAGTGAAGATCACTGTGGAACTTGAGGAAAGAGAAGAGAAAGGCATTTGACAATGTGGGGAATGCAGTGCTTAAGCGCAGTAAGCACATTATCTTGAAACTTTGAATTCACTCTAAGGCAACAGTAAACTGCATGAATCGTTTGAACACTGGAGAAAATCAATTCACAATGGGAGAATACAAGGTAGAGAAATTTTTACACACAGTCGAAATGCTTTCCATAGGGCAGTAATCACACCAAAGCACACTGTTAGACACCCCTGAAGTTTCACTGGAAAGGCAAATTGAACTGGAATAAACAGTTGGAAATCACTTGGATACATCAGGCAAGAGTCCAACTACTGTGCAGGTGCAACGTGAGACAAAGCCTTTTAAACTGTAGAAAGCACATTATGCCCCAGTTTTACAAACTCAATAGGAAATCACTGCAGAGCTGCAGAAAACTGGACAACATAGAAAACACATAGAAATGCCTTGCCACTGTTGGGAGCTGACTTAATTGCAGGGGTCCCATATGAGAGTAGCTTTCTAAAAGGTGACATCAATGCAGGGGTCTCATATGAGCGTAGCGTTCTTAAAGCTGACCTGAGTGCAGGGGTCTCATGTGGGCTTAGCTCTCTAAGTCCCCTCTTCACTATTAATTAAACTTACTGACTGCTGACCTTTTGTTTAAGTGCTTGTCTAGAAATACCATAGGACAGTCAAGAGACTACTGGTACCTAATATCACAGGACAGTCAAGAGACTGCTGACACCCAGTCTAGAGTCTGGTAATACTCTGAGAACTAGACGTAGGGAGGAGGGGTATGAGGAAGTTGGCAGGGTGAGAAGTTTAGAAGAAACGGTGTGTGGTTAAATTGCTGTGCTTGCCAAAATCATGTACACAGTAACTTCCTTAATTATGCTGGACAAATATGAGCTTTACAATAAACTCGGGGCTGCAGTCTTGAACTGTAGTCCTCCGGACCCCATCTTTTGTCTCTTGTCTTTTTCTTAGCCTCACCCCCTCATTCAGGTACCCGTGTAGTGCCGGCAGGTACTGGCAGGTGGCGCCCAAACAGGGACCTGAAAACCTCGGACAAAGGTAGAGGACACTGCGTGTCGAAGTTGAGGATGTCTGAAATTAAGGTAAGGAGAGGAGTTAGGTTTAGAGTTGGGAGTAAGAAATTATGGGGCAAGGAAATAGCAGAGAGCTGTTTGTACAAGTACTTAAGAATATGCTTTGCTCTAGAGGCACTAAAGTAGGGCAAAATCAATTAGAAAATTTTTTATAATATATGGAGGGAATTTGCCCTTGGTTCCCTGAAGAAGGGACTGTAAATTTGGAAACTTGGTCCAAGGTTGGTAAAAAAAAACAAGATTATTATTCTGCCCATGGACCTCAAAATGTACAAGAGAGACTACAAAAATAATCTCATTTACCATCACACCAAAAAAACAAAGATACTTAGGGATAAACTTAACTAAAGAGGTAAAAGACCTCTACTCAGAAAACTACAGAACGTTGAAAAACAGAGATAGAGAATGACATAAACAGATGGAAGAACATACCATGTTCATGGATTGGTAGAGTCAATATCATTAAAATATCAATACTACCCAAAGCAATCTATAAATTCCACGCAATCCCCATTAAAATACCAATGTCATATTTTACAGACCTAGAACGAACTCTCCAAAAATTCATCTGCAATAAAAAAAGACCCCAAATAGCTGCAGTGATCCTGCGAAAGAAGAATAAATAGGAGGGATCTCAATACCAGATATCAAGCTATATTATAAAGCCAGTGTTCTCAAAACTTCCTGGTACTGGCACAAGAATAGACATATAGATCAATGGAATAGAATAGAGAGCCCAGAAATCAACCCAAATCAATATGCTAATTAATATTTAACAAAGGAGGCAAGAACATACAATGGAATCAAGACAGGCTCTTCAATAAATGGTACTGGCAAAATTGGACAGATATATGCAAAAAAAATGAAACTAGACCACCAACTCACACCATCCACAAAAATAAACTTGAAATGGATAAAGGACTTAAACGTAAAACGGGAAATCGTAAAAATACTAAAGGAATACAAAAGCAACAAAATCTCAGACATATGCCAAAGCAGTTTCATCACAGATATAGCCCCTAGGGCATTGTTAAATAAAGAGAAAGTAAATAAATGGGACTTTATCTAAATAAAAAGCTTCTGCACAGCAAAAGAACAAGAAAACCCACTATGGGAGATCATATTTGCAAATGTTATCAATGATAAAGGTTTAATCTCCAATATTTATAGGGAACTCATACAAGTTAACAAAAAAAAGACAAACAATCCAATCAAAAAATGGGCAAAGGACCTAAATAGACACTTTTCAAAAGAGGATATTTAGAAAGCTAAGAGACATATGAAAACATGTTCAAAGTCACTAATCATCCGAGAGATGCAAATCAAAAGAACAATGAGGTACCATTTCACTCCTGTAAGAATGGCTATCATCAACAAATAAACAAATGACATGTGCTGGAGAGGATGTGGAGAAAAAGGAACACTCGTGCAATGCTGGTGGGAATGCAGACTGGTGTAGCCACTATGGAGGACAGAATGGAGTTCCCTCAATAAATTAAACATGGATCTTCCTTTGACCGTGTGATACCACCTCTTGGAATATATCCTAAGAAACCAGAAACACCAATCAGGAAGGACATATGCATCCCTATGTTCATGGCAGCACAATTTACCATAGCTAAAATTTGGAAACACCCTAAGTGCCCATCAGCAGATGAATGGATTAGAAAACTGTGGTACATCTACACAATGGAATACTATGCTGCTGTAAAAAGGAAGGAGTTCTTAGCATTTGTAGGAGTATGGATGGAGCTGGAGAACAGAATGCTAAGTGAAATAAGCCAGTCAATGAAAGAAAAATACCACATGTCCTCACTCATCTATGGATAATAATAACCATTAAAACTGGTGAACAAAAATGGACACAGACACAGGGCAGCATCAAACAGACTGTCTTATTACAGCAACAAGGACAGGAACATTGGCGGGGGGGATGTAAGAGATCAGCCAAGGGACTTTGGTGCATGCATTTAAGCATAAATAATGGACAGAAAACACTGGGGTGTAGGGGTGGCAGATGAAAGGGGATGGGAAAAAAGAGATATATGTACCAATCTTTGTAAAACTTTATGTAATAAAAGAAGAAAAAAAAGAAATACCTTGTCACTACAAGTAAAGAATATAGAAAGGTCATTGTACACTGCGAGAAAAACCCTGAAAGTGCACTGTCAGAAACACTCTGAATTCACGAAAATGAAATGGGAGAAAATCACTTTGCTATGGGAGGAAAGTATGTGGAAATATGTTCATGCAAAGGGTGGAAATGCCTTACATGGAGCAGTTAATAGCAGCGGAGCTCAGCCTCAGAACCCGTTAGATTTCGCTAGGGTGCAAAATTAAAAAGATGATATAATAAATTCAGGGATGACAGTTGGAAATCACTTCTAATAAGCAGATAACAGTGCAGAAGGATGTTTGCAGAATTTGAGAAATCAGTGGCAAAGTACAGAGAGCGCACTGTACCACAGTTTTAGAAAACAATGGGAAATCACAGAACAGGAGTGATAAATTAGCCTGAGTAATCAGGAAATACTTCTCAATGTGACGAAAGAGGATAGAAAGCTCTTTTTACCATGCGGGTACGTACCTGAATTGCAGCAGTAAGCTGCTAAATTGCAGCAGTAAGCACACCCCAGCAGTGAGACAAACCACAGAGACTTCACTGAAGAGCCCCGTGAAAGTGAGTGAAATGGAGAACAAGGTAAATCGGTGCTCGCTCACTGTCAGGAAAAGTGTATAGTTTTGAGTACAATGTGAGCAAATCACTGGCATAGAGCAGTAAATTCACTATACCAGAGTTTTGGAAACAACTAAGAAGGCCCTGAGAGAAGCAGTGCTTATTCCAAGTAGTATGAAAACAAGTGAAGATCACTGTGGAACTTGAGGAAAGAGAAGAGAAAGAAATTTTACAATGTGGAGAACGCAGTGCTAAACGCTGTAAGCACATTATCTTGAAACTTTGAATTCACTGTACGGCAATGGTAAACTAGACTGAATGGTTTGAACACGGGAGAAAATCGCCTCCCAACAGGAGATGAGAGGGTAGAGAAATGTTTACACACAGTGGAAATGCCTACCATAGGGAGGTAATCCCACGAAAGCACACTGTTAGACACCCCTGAGGATTCACTGGAAAGCCAAACTGAATTGGAATAAACAGTTGGAAATCATTTGGAAATATGCGGCAAGAGTGCAAGAGAGGTTTGGGTGCAAAGTGAGACAATGCCGGATAAAATGCAGAAAGCACATTATAACTCAGTTTTAGAAACCCTATAGGAAATCACTGCAAAGCAGCAGAAAACTGAACAAGAGAGAAATGTCATGGAAATGCCTTGTCATTGCGAGGAAAGAATATAGAAAGGTTCTTGTACACTGCTGGATAAACCCTGAAACAGAGCTACAAGCACACTATAAGAATGTGAGAACACACTGAGAACTATCTGAGAAAAGCACGAAACTGAGAAAAAACCTTGGCAAACTAGTGCAAATCGCATCTCACCTTGAGCAGAGTGCAGAGAAGTGTTTGTACCATTTCGGTAAGTCTCTGAAATTGAGAAGTAAGCAAAATACAGCACAGTGTTAGAAACCAGGAGGAGATTCTTGAAAAGAAGCAGTTACTTCCACCGTTTAGTTTCCAAACAAGGGACAATCATTTTGGAACATGAGGAAACAGGTAGAAATGTGTTTATACAATAAGGGGAAACGCCTTACATAAAGGAGTGATGGCATCTTAGCACAGGGTTGGAAGCCCAGAGAATTCACTTGAAACAAAAGTAAATGTAATACACATGAGGAAAACTGCTGGCAACCACTTGTCCAGACGCCGAAAGAGTGAAGAATGTTGTGCGCATGATGTGAGCAGTGTGAGGCAACCATCAGAGAGCACATTACACTACAATATTAGAAACTACTGGGGATTCTGTCACTAGGAACAGTGCCTTGGAGAAAGTAGGCTGCAGGGAAATCATTTCAGAGTGTGAGGGAGGCATATGGAAATTTCTCTTGTACAATACGGGGAAAATATAGAAAATAGAGCAGTAAGCAGACCATGGCAGTGTGAGGAAACACTGAGAATTCACTGAAATGAGCACGAAACGGAGTGAACATTGGAAACCAAGTGTACATCACAGCGCCCTTTGCGCCTAGTGTGGAAAGGTGTCTCTTCAATTTGTTTAAATCCCTGCAGTAGAGCAGTGAGCACACCACAGCACACTGTCAGAAACCACTAAGAAATGCTTGAAAAGAAGCAGTCACTCATACGCCATAGTAGGAAAACAAGTTAAGGTGATTTTGGAACACGAGGAAAGATGTAGGAATATGTTTATACAATGAGGGTAAATGCCTTACATAGCGCAGGAGCCACACCATAACACAGTGTTAGGAACGCCGGAGGACTCAATTGAAAGCAGATCTCAAGGGTAATAAAGTGTTGGGAATCCCTAGTAACAATCAGGGAAGAGTGTAAGAAAGAGGAGTGTACCGTGTGAGAAAATCCCAGGTCAAGTACACAAAGCACACTGTAGGACAGTCGTAGCCACCCTATAGGAAATCACTGAAAGGCAGCAGTGCATTGAACAAACTAGTGAGGTTACTCATGGAAATTGTTTTTCAGTGTAAGGAATGAGTACAGCAAGGCTTTTGTAATCTGCAGAAAAAACCCTGAATTACAGCAGTTAGCGCTATCGAGCAGTTTGAGAAACGTCAGAGGATGCTCTCAAAAGCAACAGGACACTGAAATGGAAGACAAGTGTACATCACTTCCTTCTCACTGCGAGGTAAGAGAGTAGAAAGTGTTTATGCAATCCGGGTTAATGCCTGACATAAAACAGAAAGCACACACTGTGCCTCAACACAGTGATGAAAAAACTGGGAATTCCTTCAAAAGAAATAGTCATTTATACCAAATGGTGTCCAAACCAGTGAAAATAAATTGGGCACATAGGGAAAGGTTGTGCAAAGGAGTTAGATAATGAGGGAAAATCAGTCCTTAAGAGCTGTTAGCAAATTATAGCACTGTCGGAAACACTCTGAAATCAGAAATCTGAAACGGGCGAAAATAACTTTGCTATGGAGGGAAAGAATGTAGAAATATGTTCATGCAAAGGGTGGAAATTCCTTGCAAGGAGCAGTTAATAGCAGCAGAGCTCAGGCTCAGAACCCCTGCGAGTTCGCTCGGGTGAGAAATAAAAAGATGATATAATAAACACTGGGATGACTGTTGGAAATCACTTCTAATAATAAGGTAACAGTGCAGAAGAATTTTTGCAGAATTTGAAAATCCCATGGCAAAGTGCAGAGCACGCCCTATACCACTGTTTTAGAAACCAATGGGAAATCAAAGTACAGGAGTGATAAAGTAGACTGACTAGTCAGGAAATACTTCTCAATGTGAGAAAAGAGGATAAAAAACTTTTTGTATCATGCCGGTGCAGTCTTTAATTGCTGCTGTGAGCTGCTGAATTGCAGCAGTAAGCACACTCCGGCAGTGAGACAAACAACTGAGAATTCACTGAAGAGCCTCTTCAAAGTAACTGAAATGGAGAACAAGGCTAATAAGTGCTCGCTCACTGTAAGGAAAAGTGTAGAGAGTTTGGAGTACAATGTGAGCAAATCACTGGCATAGAGCAGTAAGTGCACTATACTAGAGATTAGGAAACAATTAAGAAGGCCCTGAAAGTTGCAGTCCTTATTCCAAGTAGTATGAAAACAAGAGAAGATCACTGTGGAACCTGAGGAAAGAGAAGAGAAAGGCGTTTGCCAATGTGAAGAACGCAGTGCTTAAGTGCAGTAAGCACATTATCTTGAAACTTTGAATTCACAGAATGGCAACAGTAAACAACTGAATGGTTTGAACACAGGAGAAAATCGCTTTAATGGTAGAAGAGAGGGTAGAGAAATGTTTACACACAGTGGAAATGCCTTCCATAGGGCAGTAATCATTCCAAAGCACACTGTTTAAAACCCCTGAGGATTCACTGGAAAGCCAACTGAACTGGAATAAACAGTTGGAAATCACTTAGAAACATCAGGCAAGAGTGCAAAAAAGGTGTGGGGGCAACGTGAGGCAACGCCTGGTAAAATAGAGAAAGCACAATAAACCCCAGTTTTGGAAACCCCATAGGAAATCACTGCAAAGCAGCAGAAAACTAGACAACATAGAAAACTAAGGGAAATGCCTGTCACTGCAAGGAAAGAATGTAGAAGGATTCTTGTACACTGCGGGGAAATACCCTGAAACAGAGCTACAAGCACACTATAGGAATGTGAGAACACACTGAGAACTAACTGAGAGGAGCACGAAACTGAGCAAAAGCCTTGGCAAACTAGTGCAAATCACATCTCACTTTCAGAAGAGGGCAGAAAGGTCTTTGTACCATTTCGGTAAGTCTCTGGAATTGAGCAGTAAGCACACCACAGCACAGTGTTAGAAACCAGAAGGACATGCTTGAAAAGAAGCAGTTATTTCCCCCTCTAGTTTCCAAACAACTGAAAATCATTTTGGAAAATGAAGAAACATGTAGAAATGTGTATATATAATAAGGGCAAATGCCTTACCTACAGGAGTGATCGCATCTCAGCAATGTTTTGGAAGCCCTGAGAATTCACTTGAAACAAAATTAAACGTAATAAACATGGGGATACTGCTGACAATCACTTGTCAAGACTCCAAAAGAGTGAAGAATGGTGTCCGCAAGACATGAGAAGTGTGTGGCATCCAGCAGAGAGCACACTACACTACAATCTTAGAAACTACTGGGAATTCTGTTACTAGGAACAGTGCCCTGAAAAAAGTAGTTAGGCTGCAGGGAAATCATTTCAGAGTGTGAGGGAGGCGTATGGAAACTTCTCTTGTACAATACGGGGAAAATACCTAAAATAGAGCAGTAAGCACACCATGGCAGTGTGATAAAACACCTAGAATTCACTGAAATGAGCACGAAACGAAGTGAACATTGGAAACCAAGTGTACATCACAGCTCACTTAGCGCATAGTGTGGAAAGGTGTCTGATCAATTTGGCTAAATCCCTGCAGCAGAGCACTAGAACACCATAGCACAGGTCAGACAAGGAAAATCTTGAAAAGAAGCAGTCACTCATACCACATAGTTGAAAAACAAGTGAAGGTGATTTTGGAACATAAGTAAAGATATAGGAATGTGTTTATACAATGAGGGGAAATGCCTTACATAGCACAGGAGTGTTTGGAACCCAGGAGGACTCACTTGAAAGCAGTTCTCAATGGTAATAAAGAGTTGGGAATCCCTAGTAACAATCGGGGAAGACTGCAAGAAAGAGGAGTGTACCATGTGAGAAAATCCCTTGTCAAGTACACAAAGCACACTGTAGCACCGTCGTAGCCACCCTATAGGAAATCACTGAAAGGCAGCAGTGCATTGAACAAATTACAGAGGTAACTCATGAAATGATTTCTCAGTGTAACAAAAGAGTACAGCAAGGCTTTTTTAATCTGTGGGGAAAAAACCATGAAATACAGCATTAAGAGCTCTGGAGCAGTTTGAGAATCCACCGAGGATGTGGTGAAAAGCAACAGGACACTGAAATAGAAGACAAGTTAAATCCCTTCCTTCTCACTGCAAGGTAAGAGCGTAAAAAGGTGTTCATGTAATCCGTGTTAATGCCTGATATACAACAGGAAGCACACTCTGTGCCTCAACACAGTGTTGAAATCAACTGGGAACTCCTTGAAAAGAAGTAGTCATATATACCAAATGGTGTTCAAAACAGTGAAAATCACTTGGGAACATGTGGAAAGAGTGTAGAAATGTGCTTCACAATGAGCGAAAATCAGTGCTTAAGAGAAATTAGCACCTCAGAGCACACTGTCGGAAACAGTCTGAAATCACGAATCTGAAATGGGAGAAAATCACTTTGCTATGGGAGGAAAAAATGTAGAAATATATTCATACTAAGTGTCGAAATGTCTTACATGGAGCAGTTAATAGCAGCAGAGCTCAGGCACAGAAAACCTGAGAGTTTGCTCAGAGGCAAAATTACAAAATGATATAATAAACACTGGGATGACTGTTGGAAATCACTTCTAATAAGCAGGTAACAGTGCAGAAGGATGTTTGCAGAATTGAAGAAATCCATGGCAAAGCACAGAGAGCCCAATATGCCACCGTTTTAGAAACCAATTGGAAATTTCAGAACAGGACAGATAAAGTAGACTGACTAGCCAGGAAATACTTCTCAATGTGAGGAAAGAGTATAAAAACCTTTTTGTACCATGTGGGTACAGACCTGAATTGCAGCAGTAAGCTGCTGAATTGCAGCAGTAAGCAAACTCCGGCAGTGAGACAAATCACTGAGGCTTCATTGAAGAGCCCCGTGAAAGTGAGAGAAATGTAGAACAAGGTAAATCAGTGCTTGCTCAGTGTATGGGAAACGGTAGAGTGTTTTGAGTACAAAGTGAGCAAATCATTGGCATAGGACAGTAAGTGCACTATACCAGAGTTTAGGAAACAACTAAGAAGGTCCTTAAAGAAGCAGTCCTTATTCCAAGAAGTATGAAAACAAGTGAAGATCACGGAGGAACTTGAGGAAAGAGAAGAGAAAGGCGTTTGATAATGTGGGTAAAGCAGTGCTTAAGCGCAGTAAGCACACTATCTTGAAAATTTGAATTCACTGTATGGCAACAGTAAAATGGACTGAATGGTTTGAACACAGGAGAAAATCAATTCACAATGGGAGAAGACAAGGTAGAGTAATGTTTACACAGAGTGCAAATGCCTTCAATAGTGCAGTTATGACACGAAAGCACACTGTTAGAAAGCCCCGAGGATTCACCGGAAAGCCAAACATCAGGCAAGAGTGAAAGAAAGGTGTGGGTGAAATGTGAGAAAAGGCCTGGTAAAATGCAGAAAGCACATTATGCCCCAGTTTTAGAAACTCTATAGGAAATCACTGCAGAGCAGCAGAAAACTGGACAACATAGAAAACACATAGAAATGCCTTTTCACTGCGAGGCAAGAATATAGGAAGATTCTTTTACATTGTGGGAAAAACCCTGAAACAGAGCTACAAGCACACTATAAGAATGTGAGAACACACTGAGAACTAACTGAGAGGACCATGAAACTGACCAAAAGCCTTGGCAAACTAGTGCAAATCACATCTCACATTGAGCAGAGTGCAGAAAGGTGTTTGTACCATTTCAGTGAGTCTCTGAAATTGAGCAGTAAGCACACCACAGCACAGTGTTAGAAACCAGGAGGAGATGCTTGAAAAGAAGCAATTACTTCCACCCTATAGTTTCCCAACAAGGGAAAATCGTTTTGCAACATGAGGAAAAATGTAGAAATGTGTTTATATAATAAGGGGAAATACCTTACATAGAAGAGTGATTGCAATTTAGCACAGTTTTTGAAGCCCTGAGAATTCACTTGAAAGAAAAGTAAATGTAATAAACATGAGGAAAACTGCTGGCAATTGCCAGAACCTGCTGACATGAACAGGTCCTGAAGGTAAGGAGGTCAGTCTGAGAAAAAAGACAGACACAAAAAAGATGGGTGTCAGGAGGACTCCGTCTCTGCTCAGTCGGCAGAGAGAAGCGCTTCTTTATTTGCAGCTACAATCTTTTATACAGCAATTCAGGGCGTACAGCCAACTTCTTGAAGTCATCCCGAGTCTCTAGCTCCTTCAAGGATGAGCTGCCTTTCCCTTGACCTATTCCTCATATGCCAGAAAACATTTCTCAGAAAATGTACCGTACCACAAGTTCTTCTAATCTAGATTCTAACCACTTGTTTGTGCTTGCACACATGTACAGGGTTTCCTTGTAGGGGTGTCTGTCCTTGTGTCACCTCTTGGATGATCAGGCCTCCTGCTTGGACAAAGAAAAGACTTGGGCCTAGACCCGGTTCTTCTCCCTTGACACAAGCTGGAGTTTTACAGCCCCTTACAATTCCCCCTTTTTTATTTTAAATACGATGCGTGCAAACTTTACCCTGCTCATTCTTTAACTGTATTAGGTGTGTATCAGTAGCAAGTTGTATGGTACTTTCACAGACATATTTAACAATTACTGGTATATGTATTAGTATAAGTAGTACTAAGTCTGCAATGATGATTAATCCAATTAAACCGTGTATTATTTTTTCAAGGCTGGGAAAGTTTGCTTGCAAACTTGTAATTATCTCTGAAGCCGTTTTGGCTATGTCAACGTTGAGATTAGGGGCATTGACTAAGTTTTGAACCTCTGAATGTAGCTGAAAAGTGTTCAAAGATGTATTTTCATGATGCCAGACCCCTAACAGATGATTCTTTACTCGTTCCCACTCTATTTCAGATTCATTGTATTCCTTTGGTGTAATACATATCCAATGATATGTAGCATGGCATTGTAAATTATTTTTGATTTTTAAATTCACAATTTCATTACCTAATATTTGTACAGCATCAAAGAGAGAATTAACTCTTTTTTCTATTTTTTGGTCCCAGTCCTCTTGTGTTTGCAAAGCAACAGTTACATTATAAGCTAAGGAGTTAACATATTCTGCCATTTGAACTGACTGAGTTAAAGCAATAGCTGATGCAGTAGTAGCAGTGATTAAAGTGATAAGGGCAGTGATTCCAGCAATCAATAAGCCTACAAACCTTTTGGGTCTGCTTAGAGCTTTCTCCAGCTCTTTTAATACCTGTAACCCTGTATCTCCATACCATGAAGATGACATATTTATAGGTATCATAACAAAAGATGGCTGTTGTAAAACCAAAACTTTGTCTATAGAGCCATTAATACAATTTGACAATGAACAATTAATATACTCTATGCGATAACTACTATTTAAAGTAATCTGAAAAGGTCCAGTAAGCAAAGCATATGGAGAAGGCACACAAGTGTAAATGCTTACATTCCATTGTTCACCCGTTCCTTTTATACAACCTGCTGTTGTGAAAGTATTTTCTTTATACACAGTAATATAGTCCATGGCAGCTACCAATCGCCATGCTTCCCTCTGATAGGTGACATTGTCCATAGTTCAAAGCCCTGACACCAGATTTCGAAGGTGATAAGGGGTTGCATTAGAAGTCTCAGTCCAGTCACAGAGTCTATGTCCTTTATGCAGTTCTCTGCACACAGTAACGTTGGAATGACAGCTGCGCCAAGGAACTTCAGTGAGCTTTCAAAGAGGCTTTTCTCCACAAGCTTTTACAGTCTGAGGAACCTTCCCAGGTCCCTGGATTGATGTGTTACCTCTATTGATGTATAACATCTCTACATCCCAAGTAATGCCTGTTTTATTCCCAAAAGTATCATCCTCCATTCTAGCAATGGGTACACACATATCTGAGCTGTTCTTTGAAAAGCAGAAAGGAAATTTGGTAGTTTTCCCAGTATAATTAAATTCTTGAACCCAAATGGGTGTAATATGATCAGCAGACATTAACCCTAGTATTTTGTGTCATTAACATACACTGGGATACTCTTATCTACCCAATCAACAGGATGCATCAGTGGTGGATTAGGGAGGTAGGCCCAGTATACATATCCTTGGGTAGGACAAGCTAAAACGGCCATCATAGCCAAAAATAAATTCACGGGTGTTAGCTGCTTTCCTGCAGCATTGAAAACCTGCTTGGCCTTCTGCTGTAGATTTTTTAGTTGCTTATTTGTAGGGATTCTACTGGACTGGCTGCGCCTCCTCCTCTTCCGCAACCGGAGTCTCCCCATGCGTCTTTGCAAGGTCTGAATCTCGGCTTTCGGCATGTTTCACGCACCTCTCAGGAACCCACCGAGGACTATCGTCTCTTGTAGGAAAAACACAAACATAGCCTCTTCCCCAGATTAGCACTGGGTCAGGCCCTGACCATCTTCCAGTCAGAGGGTTCTTCCAATATACCAGAGCCCGAGCCTCTGGTAAAGGATGGTTCCAGAATCTCGGTGCAGCAGACATCCCCTGTTTATCCATATTTAGAAAATTAAGAATAAATAAAGCATGATTAAGTATATTTTGGGGTGTAGTGGGATAATACTCCCCTTTTTTATTTTAAAAATTTGGTTTTTTAAGGTGTGGTTAGCACGTTCTACTATTCCTTTTCCTTGGGGGTTATATGCAATTCCATGCTTCAACTGAATATTAAAGGTGGAACAAAATTTCATAAAAGATTTGCTAGTGTAGCCGGGGGCATTATCAGTTTTCAGTACACAAGGGATTCCTAGGATAGAAAAACAATACAATAAATGAGCAATACAATGATTGCTGCTTTCCCCAGATCTCAGGGATGCCACAAGAAAATGGGAATATGTATCAATTGTCACATGAACATATCGTACTTTTCCAAATTCTGGGATATGTGTGACATCCATTTGCCATAAGGAATTGGCTTTTAATCCTCTAGGATTAACTCCATAAGATGGGGTAGGGAGTAAGAGTGGGCAACATGAGCAGTGTTTAACAATTTGTCTTGCAGCTTCAAGAGAAATTTTAAATTGTAATCTCAAGGTGTGGGCTTTCTGATGATGTATATTATGGGATTCTTCTGCAATATGTTCTTGGGTGAGCATGACTATAGGCTGGGTCATGGAATCTACAATTCGATTTCCTTCAGAAAGAAACCCAGGTAGGGAGGTATGTGCCCGAATATGGCCAATGAAACACGGTGCACTTCTAGTATGTATTAATTGCTGAATTTTCCTAAATAATTGCTGAACTGTGGTGTTTTGGGTGCTGATAAAAAGCACTGTTTCTATTAAATTTAAAGAAAGCACAATGTAATGACTATCTGTATAAATATTGAGCAGCTGATTAAAATGCTCAAAGACATGACAAATAGCAAAAAGTTCTACTTCTTGTGCAGAAGAACTCCCAGTCTCCAACACGTATTTATATTTTTTACTGTAGATAGCTGCCTTCCTGTTAGAAGACCCATCAGTAAATATTGTTAATGCATTAGAGATAGGAGACTGCAAAATTATTTTAGGAAAAATAAATGTGCACAATTTTGCAAATTGAATAAGTTTATCAGTAGGATAATGGTGAGTAACTTGTCCTGCAAATGAAGTTAAAGAAAGAGGCCACTCATCACAAAAATTATACAACCATTCAATCTGCTGTGCATTGTATGGAACTATGATTTCATGAGGATACCGTCCTAAATATGGGACACTGGCTGTTCTTCTAGCTCTTATAAGTTCAGCTACCAGCACATAATAGGTATGTAATACCTTTTTCGGGGCAGTGTGCATGTGTATCCATTGTAACACTCCATGCTGATATAAGACCCCAGTGGGTGTATGCTCTGTAGGGAGCACTATAAAGACCCATGGCCGGGAGTAGTCACAGTACTTGACTCTATCATTGCTAATGGCTACATTTACCTTTTTAAGAGCTAATCGGCCTTCTGTGGTTAAAGTTCTGGGGGAAGTAGGATTAGGATCACCTTTAAGAATATCAAATAGAGGCTTTAAATCTGGTGTTGATAATTGTAGGGATGGTCACAGCCAATTTATATGACCCAGTAGCTTTTGAAAATTATTCAAGGTATTGCATTTGTTAATCTGCACCTCTATTCGCTCTGGCCTAAAATCATGTCTACCAAGTCTGTAGTCCAAGTAAGTGTAAGGAGGCATAGTCTGTATTTTTTCCTGTGCAATTTCAAGACCATATTGAGATAAGCTTTCCTTCATGTGTGCCAAGACTTGTAGTACACAGTCCTCGATGGGATGTGCTAATAAGATGTCATCCATATAATGAATAATATAGACCATTTAAATCTCTCCCTAGTCTGCCTAATGGCACCTTGAACAAATTTTTGACATAATGTGGGACGATTAGCCATACCTTGAGGAAGAACCAGCCAGTGATATCGAGACATAGGCCCTTTAAGGGTAGTAGATGGCACACTGAAAGCAAACCACTGACAATCTTGGGGGTGTAAAGGAATAGTGTAAAAACAGTCTTTAAGATCAATAATTATTTTGTGTGTGTTATCTTGTATGGCCATGGGTGAAGGGAGCCCTGGTTGTAAAGCTTCCATTAAATGCATTGTGGCATTGACCTTCCGTAGGTCTTGTAATAATCTCCATTTCCCTGATTTTTCTTAATTACAAATATAGGATAATTCCAAGGAGAAGTGGAAGGAGCTATGTGGCCAGCTGCCAGCTGTTTCTGCACCAACTGTTGACCTGCAAGAATTTTTTCAGTAGGGAGAGGCCACTGATCTATCCATACAGGATCCTCTGTTTTCCATAGAATTTTATCTGCATGAATAGCAGGAAAATCAGCAGCCTCCCCTAAAAATATCCTAAACCTTGTCGCCCCTGATTAGGGACTGGGTTAATTGGGAGCTTAATTCCCTGAGAACTTGTCCCCAGTCCTCTCTCAGGAAATAATCTTTGGCCCAAAAGTTGATTAGTCACCACCTTACTAGGACTATAAAGGTAAACTCCCATTTTTTCCATCACATCTCTTCCCCATAAATTTACAGGTAATCCAGGAATTACATAAGGTTGAAATTCCCCCTTATGTCCATCATTATCTTTCCACTGGAGAATTTTACTGCTCTGTTGGGGGGAATTCTTTTGTCCAATTCCCTGTAAATGAGTAGTAGTCCCATGAATGGGCCACTGACTGGGCCAGTGATGCTGAGCAATTACAGAAATATCAGCTCCTGTATCTAATAGCCCTGTAAACTCTTTCCCATGAATTCATAACATTAACTCAGGGCGTTCTTGTCTTATTTCCTTAATCCAAAAAGCATCTGAAGAACCAAATTTTAAATGTACTTTTTAAAGAAAATATAACTAGACCTTCTGTGATATTGGAAGGGTTAATGAAAACAAAATGGGTCAGAGAGAACTTACTGTGCTTAGTAGCAGCTTGTGGCCTTGTATAGTTCAGATAAGTACAAATTAACAAAAACCTATCTCTCCCTGCCGATACCCACACACCACACACATATATACAAACTTTTCTGTGTTAACCATTTACTCTGTTCTTAGCTGCTCTCTCTCTCTCTTCTCCCTCGGGAGTTGGGGGTTCCGGAGGGAACTGCTTTTTTTTTTTCTGGAGGAGACAGGGGCTCTGGGTTCCTCTCAGATGCACCCCGAGGAGGCAGCACATAGGGGTGGTCTAACCTGCAGGGAATTCTCCTCCTGGTCACTCTGAAGAATGGGCTGAGCCTTCACTTTTCCCTGAGTGGCTAAGAGAACTGTCTGTCTCTGTCCCAATTGTTCTTGTTGGCTTAGACAAGTCTTTAGCCACCGGGCTAAAATGTCCACCCAAACCTGGATATAAGGAATTTGATCAGGGTGGCCTGGCCAGCCATATATAGCATGATGGAGCCGGTAGGCAGACGTGAGGTCAACAGAACCCACATCTGGCCAGCCAACCTGAAATGTGGGCCACTCAGAATCGCTGTAAATCAAAAGCATTAATATTACATCCATAGTCTTTAGCTCTCTTCTTGAAGTCCTGAAAATTCTTAAGAAAACATTGCAACGGGAGCACATAGAAGCAGACGACAAACACCAAGACAACAAAGACCAAGACAGACACTCCCTGTGCAACCGAAAGTTGCACCTGATAGAAGCCGGGCCACCGTCGTGGCCCATGACCAGAGTCTGGAGGTTTTGCTGCGTCCAGCCCTCCATTTGACTCCCCAGAATGAGATCTCAACCTTTATCATAGATATCCTCAGTGACACAAAAAGTGAATAACTCTTCCTTTTTCGTCTCTTTTGGAAGCGACCGATAGACCCTGTTTACTTTTGCTATTGCCTCAGTAATTGACTCTGCAGGCTGTTTACTGGTCACTTTTTCAGCTACCAAAGGAATGGAGGGGAGAGACCCTGTTCTAATAGTCTGAGTAGCATTTTCTATCTTTCCCCTCTGTGAATAAGTCTGTATGCCTTTAGTATCTCTTTCAAAGGAGACCTCATACTCATGAACACTAGAAGCCCTAGGTAACAGCAGAGCTGTAGGAGGAGGGGGAGGAAACCCCCACAGCCTCTTCCCACCTCTCAATCCCTGCATCATGACTAAGACAGTCCTGTATTAAGGACCATAAAGTAAATGCATCAAAAGGAATTTTCCCAGGATCATGGGCAGAAAAATACCCCTGTATACTTTTTCCAACTTTTTTCCAAGTTTCATAATTAATAGTTCCATCTTGAGGAAACCAAGGACAAACTTCTTGTACAAAATCTAAAAATCTACTAATTTGTGCCTTCGATGATGCAGCACCTCGAGCTGCCAATATGTTACAAAGTACTTGCACAAATAATTCCTTGCTATTCAGCTGCCCCATAGTTTTTACTCCCGACTGTTACACATCCAATCCACCACCGGTACCTCTTTTCTGACGAGTCCTCTTCAACCGTGGTGACCTCTACCTTGCATTACTAGTGTCTTCAGGTCCCTGTATCGGGCGCCACTTGCCGGAACCTGCCGGCATGAACAGGTCCTGAAGGTAAGGAGGTCAGTCTGAGAAAAAAGACAGACACAAAAAAGATGGGGGTCAGGAGGACTCCGTCTCTGCTCAGTCGGCAGAGAGAAGCGCTTCTTTATTTGCAGCTACAATCTTTTATACAGCAATTCAGGGCATACAGCCAACTTCTTGAAGTCATCCCTACTTTCTATCTCCTTCAAGGATGAGCTGCCTTTCCCATGACCTATTCCTCATATGCCAGAAAACATTTCTCAGAAAATGTACCGTACCACAAGTTCTTCTAATCTAGATTCTAATCACTTGTTTGTGCTTGCACACATGTACAGGGTTTCCTTGCAGGGGTGACTGTTTTTGTGTCACTTCTTGGATGACCAGGCCTCCTGCTTGGACAAAGAAAAGACTTGGGCCTAGACCCAGTTCTTCTCCCTTGACTCAAACTGGAGTTTTACAGCCCCCAACAGGCATTCACTTGTCAAGACCCAGAAAGACGGCAGAGTGGTGTGCACATGATGTGAGAAGTGTGCGGACACCAGCAGAGAGCACACTACACTACAATGTTAGAAACTACTGGGAATTCTGTCACTAGCAACAGTACCATGGAGAAAGTAGTTAGGCTGCAGGGAAATCACCTCACACTGCGAGGGAGGCGTATGGAAAGTTCTCTAGTTAAATACGGGGAAAATACCTCAAAGAGAGCAGTAAGCACACCATGGCAGTGTGATGAAACACTGAGAATTCACTGAAATGAGCACGAAATTGATTGGACATTGGAAACCAATTGTACATCACAGCTCTCTTTGTGTATATTGTGGAAATGTGTCTGTTCAGTTCGGGTAAATCCCTGCAGTAGAGCAGTGAGCACACCACAGCACAGTGTCAGAAACCACTAGGAAATGCTTGAAAAGAAGTAGACACTCATACCACATAATTGGAAAACAAGTGAAGGTGATTTTGGAACACGAGGAAAGATGTAGGAATGAGTTTATACAATGAGGGGAACTGCCTTACATAGCGCAGGAGCCATACCATAGTACAGTGTTAGGAACCCGGAGGACTCACTTGAATGCAGATCTCAACAGTAACAAAGAGTTGGGAATCCCTAGTAACAATCAGGGAAGAGTGCAAGAAAGAGGAGTGTACCAAGAGAGAAAATCCCTGGTCAAGTACACAAAGCACACTGTAGGACAGTCGTAGCCACCCTATAGGAAATCACTGAAAGGCAGCAGTGCATTGAACAAACTAGTGAGGTTATTCATGGAAATCATTTCCCAGTGTAAGGAATGAGTACAGCAAGGCTTTTGTAATCTGCAGAAAAAACCCTGACTTACAGCAGTTAGCGCTATCGAGCACTTTGAGAAACCACCGAGGATGCTCTCAAAAGCAACAGGACACTGAAATGGAAGACAAGTGTAAATCACTTCCTTCAAACTGCGAGGTAAGAGCGTAGAAAGTATTTATGCAATCCGGGTAAATGCCTAACATAAAACAGAAAGCACACTCTGTGCCTCAACACAGTGTTGAAAACAACTGGGAATTCCTTGAAAAGAAATAGTGATTTATACCAAATTGTGTCCAAACCAGTGAAAATCACATGAGAACATGGGGAAAGGGTGTGCAAAGGAGCTAGACAATGAGGGAAAATCAGTGCTTAAGTGCTGTTAGCAAATTATAACACTGTCGGAAACACTGTGAATTCACAAATCTGAAACAGAGGAAAATCACTTTGAAATGGGGGAAAGACTATAGAAATATGTTCATCCAAAGGGTGGAAATGCACTGCAAGGAGCAGTTAATAGCAGCGGAGCTCAGGATCAGAACCCCTGCGAGTTCGCTCGGGTGAGAAATAAAAAGATGATATAATAAACACTGGGATGACTGTTGGAAATCACTTCTAATAATAAGGTAACAGTGCAGAAGGATTTTTGCAGAATTTGAAAATTCCATGCCAAAGTGCAGAGCACGCCCTATACCACTGTTTTAGAACCCAATGGGAAATCAAAGAACAGAAGTAATAAAGTAGACTGACTAGTCAGGAAATACTTCTCAATGTGAGGAAAGAGGATAGAAAAATTTTGAACCATGCCGGTACAGTCCTTAATTGCAGCTGTAAGCTGCTGAATTGCAGCAGTAAGCACACTCCGGCAGTGAGACAAACAACTGAGAATTCACTGAAGAGCCCCTTCAAAATAACTGAAATGGAGAACAAGGCTAATCAGTGCTCGCTCACTGTAAGGAAAAGTGTAGAGAGTTTGGTGTACAATGTGAGCAAATCACTGGCATAGAGCAGTAAGTGCACTATACTAGAGTTTTGAAAACAATTAAGAAGGTCCTGAAAGAAGCAGTCCTTATTCCAAGTAGTAGGAAAACAAGTGAAGATCACTGTGGAACCTGAGGAAAGAGAAGAGAAAGGCGTTTGCCAATGTGAGGAACGCAGTGCTTAAGCGCAGTAAGCACATTATCTTGAAACTTTGAATTCACAGAATTGCAAAAGTAAACTGGACGGAATGGTTTGAACACAGGAGAAAATCACTTCACAATGGGAGAAGAGAGAGTAGAGAAATGTTTACACAGAGTGGAAATGCCTTCCATAGGGCAGTAATCACACCAAAACACACTGTTAGAAACCCCTGAGGATTCACTGGAAAGCCAAACTGAATTGGAATAAACAGTTAGAAATCACTTGGAAACATCAGGCAAGAGTGCAAAAAAGGTGTGGGGGCAACGTGAGGCAACGCCTGGTAAAATAGAGAAAGCACAATAAACCCCAGTTTTGGAAACCCTATATGAAATGACTGCAAAGCACCAGAAAACTGGACAGCATAGAAAACTAAGGGAAATGCCTGTCAATGCAAGGAATGAATGTAGAAAGATTCTTGTACACTGCGGGAAAAACCCTGAAACAGAGCTACAAGCACACTATAGCAATGTGAGAACACATTGAGAACTAAGTGAGAGGAGCACGGAACTGAGCAAAAGCCTTGGCAAACTAGTGCAAATCACATCTCACTTTGAGCAGAGGGCAGAAAGGTCTTTGTACCATTTCGGTAAGTCT
>PVJC01002127.1:0-34825 GCA_004026665.1 Murina feae | reverse complement strand
TCCAAGTAAGTGTAAGGAGGCATAGTCTGTATTTTTTCCTGTGCAATTTCAAGACCATATTGAGATAAGCTTTCCTTCATGTGTGCCAAGGCTTGTAGTACACAGTCCTTGATGGGATGTGCTAATAAGGTGTCATCCATATAATGAATAATATATACCATTTAAATCTCTCCCTAGTCTGCCTAATGGCACCTTGAACAAATTTTTGACATAATGTGGGACTATTAGCCATTCCTTGAGGAAGAACCAGCCAGTGATATCGAGACATAGGCCCTTTAAGGGTAGTAGATGGAACACTGAAAGCAAACCACTGACAATCTTGGGGGTGTAAAGGAATAGTGTAAAAACAGTCTTTAAGATCAATAATTATTTTGTGTGTGTTATCTTGTATGGCCATGGGTGAAGGGAGCCCTGGTTGTAAAACTCCCATTAAATGCATTGTGGCATTGACCTTCCTTAGATCTTGTAATAATCTCCATTTCCCTGATTTTTTCTTAATTACAAATATAGGAGAATTCCAAGGAGAAGTGGAAGGAGCTATGTGGCCAGCTGCCAGCTGTTTCTGCACCAACTGTTGAGCTGCAAGAATTTTTTCAGTAGGGAGAGGCCACTGATCTATCCATACAGGATCCTCTGTTTTCCATAGAATTTTATCTGCATGAATAGCAGGAAAATCAGCAGCCTCCCCTAAAAATATCCTAAACCTTGTCGCCCCTGATTAGGGACTGGGTTAATTGGGAGCTTAATTCCCTGAGAACTTTTCCCCAGTCCTCTATCAGGAAATAATCTTTGGCCCAAAAGTTGATTAGTCACCACCTTACTAGGACTATAAAGTTAAACTCCCATTTTTTTCATCACATCTCTTCCCCATAAATTTACAGGTAATCCAGGAATTACATAAGGTTGAAATTCCCCCATATGTCCATCATTATCTTTTCACTGGAGAATTTTACTGCTCTGTTGGGGAGAATTCTTTTGTCCAATTCCCTGTAAATGAGTAGTAGTCCCATGAATGGGCCACTGACTGGGCCAGTGATGCTGAGCAATTACAGAAACATCAGCTCCTGTATCTAATAGCCCTGTAAACTCTTTCCCATCAATTCATAACATTAACTCAGGGCGTTCTTGTCTTATTTCCTGAATCCAAAAAGCATCTGAAGAACCAAATTTTAAATGTACTCTTTAAAGAAAATATAACTAGACCTTCTGTGATATTGGAAGGGTTAATGAAAACAAAATGGGTCAGAGAGAACTTACTGTGCTTAGTAGCAGCTTGTGGCCTTGTATAGTTCAGATAAGTACAAATTAACAAAAATCTATCTCTCCCTGCCGATGCCCACACACCACACACATATATACAAACTTTTCTGTATTAACCATTTACTCTGTTCTTAGCTGCTCTCTCTCTCTTCTCCCTCGGGAGTGGGGGGTTCCAGAGGGAACTGCTTTTTTTTTTTTTCTGGAGGATACAGGGGCTCTGGGTTCCCCTCAGACGCACCCCGAGGAGGCGGCACATAGGGGGTGGTCTAACCTGCAGGGAACTCTCCTCCTGGTCACTCTGAAGAATGGGCTGAGCCTTCACTTTTCCCTGAGTGGCTAAGAGAATTGTCTGTCTCTGTCCCAATTGTTCTTGTTGGCTTAGACAAGTCTTTAGCCACCAGGGAATTCTTGGACAAAATGTCCACCCAAACCTGGATATAAGGAATTTGATCGGGGTGGCCTGGCCAGCCATATATAGCATGATGGACCCGGTAGGCAGACGTGAGGTCAACAGAACCCACATCTGGCCAGCCAACCTGAAATGTGGGCCACTCAGAATCGCTGTAAATCAAAAGCATTAACATTACATCCATAGTCTTTAGCTCTCTTCTTGAAGTCCTGAAATTCTTAAAAAAACATTGCAACGAGAGCACATAGAAGCAGACGACAAACACCAAGACAACAAAGACCAAGACAGACACTCCCTGTGCAACCGAAAGTTGTACCTGATAGAAGCCGGGGCCACCGTCGTGGCCCACGACCGGAGTCTGGAGGTTATGCTGCGTCCAGCCCTCCATTTGACTCCCCAGACTGAGATCTCAACCTTTATCATAGATATCCTCAGTGACAGAAAAAGTGAATAACTCTTCCTTTTTAGTCTCTTTTGGAAGCAACCGATAGACCCTGATTACTTTTGCTATTGCCTCAGTAATTGACTCTGCAGGCTGTTTACTGGTCACTTTTTCAGCTGCCAAAGGAATGGAGGGGAGAGACCCTGTTCTAATAGTCTGAGTAGCATTTTCTATCTTTCCCCTCTGTGAATAAGTCTGTATGCCTTTAGTATCTGTTTCAAAGGAGACCTCATACTCATGAACACTAGAAGCCCTAGGTAACGGCAGAGCTGTAGGAGGAGGGGGAGGAAACCCCCACAGCATCTTCCCACCTCTCAATCCCTGCATCATGACTAAGACAGTCCCGTATTAAGGACCATAAAGTAAATGCATCAACAGGAATTTTCCCAGGACCATGGGCAGAAAAATACCCCTGTATACTTTTCCCAACTTTTTTCCAAGTTTCATAATTAATAGTTCCATCTTGAGGAAACCAAGGAAAAACTTTTTGTACAAAATCTAAAAATCTACTGATTTGTGCATTCGATGATGCAGCACCTCGAGCTGCCAATATGTTACAAAGTACTTGCACAAATAATTCCTTGCTATTCAGCTGCCCCATAGTTTTTACTCCCGACTATTACACATTCAATCCACCACCGGTCCTCTTTTCTGACGAGTCCTCTTCAACCGTGGTGACATCTACCTTGCAATCCTAGTGTCTTCAGGTCCCTGTATCGGGAGCCACTTGTCGGAACCTGCAGGCATGAACAGGTCCTGAAGGTAAGGAGGTGAGTCTGAGAAAAAAGACAGACGCAAAAAAGATGGGGGTCAGGAGGACTCCGTCTCTGCTCAGTCCGCAGAGAGAAGCGCTTCTTTATTTGCAGCTACAATCTTTTATACAGCGATTCAGGGGGTACAGCTAACTTCTTGAAGTCATCCCTAGTCTCTATCTCCTTCAAGGATGAGCTGCCTTTCCCTTGTCCTATTCCTCATACGCCAGAAAACATTTCTCAGAAAATGTACCGTACCACAAGTTCTTCTAATCTAGATTCTAATCAATTGTTTGTGCTTGCACACATATACAGGGATTCCTTGCAGGGGTGACTGTCCTTGTGTCACCTCTTGGATGACCAGGCCTCCTGCTTGGACAAAGAAAAGACTTGGGCCTAGACCCGGATCTTCTCCCTTGACTCAAGCTGGAGTTTTACAGCCCCCTACAGGCAATCACTTGTCAAGACCCCGAAAGACTGCAGAGTGGTGTGCGCATGATGTGAGAAGTGTGTGGAAACCAGCAGAGAGCACACTACACTACAATGTTAGAAACACTTGGGAATTCTGTAACTAGGAACAGTGCCATGGAGAAAGTAGTTAGGCTGCAGGGAAATCACTTCACAGTGCGAGGGAGGCGTATGGAAAGTTCTCTAGTTCAATACGGGGGAAATCCCTCAAATAGAGCAGTAAGCACACCATGGCAGTGTGATGAAACACTGAGAATTCACTGAAATGAGCAAGAAATTGATTGGACATTGGAAACCAATTGTACATCACAGCTCGCATTGCATATATTGTGGAAATGTGTCTGTTCAATTCGGGTAAATCCCTGCAGTAGAGCAGTGAGCACACCACAGCACAGTGTCAGAAACCACTAGGAAATGCTTGAAAAGAAGTAGCCACTCATACCACATAATTGGAAAACAAGTGAAGGTGATTTTGGAACATGAGGAAAGATGTAGGAATGTGTTTATACAATGAGGGGAACTGCCTTACATAGTGCAGGAGCCGCACCATAGCACAGTGTTAGTAACCCCGGAGGACTCACTTGAAAGCAGATCTCAACAGTAATAAAGAGTTGGAAATCCCTAGGAACAATCAGGGAAGAGTGCAAGAAAGAGGAGTGTACCATGTGAGGAAAAACCCTGGTCAAGTACACAAAGCACACTGTAGGACAGTCGTAGCCACCCTATAGGAAAGCACTGAAAGGCAGCAGTGCATTGAACAAACTAGTGAAGTTACTCATGGAAATGATTTCTCAGTGTAAGGAATGAGTACAGCCAGGCTTTTGTAATCTGCGGAAAAAACCCTGAATTACAGCAGTTAGCGCTATCAAGAACTTTGAGAAACCACCGAGGATGCTCTCAAAAGCAATAGGACACTGAAATGGAAGACAAGTGTAAATCACTTCCTTTTCACTGTGAGGTAAGAGCATAGAAAGTGTTTATGCAATCCGGGTAAATGCCTGACATAAAACAGAAAGCACACTCTGTGCCTCAACACAGTGATGAAAACAATTGGGAATTCATTAAAAAGAAATAGTCATTTATACCAAATTGTGTCCAAACCAGTGAAAATCACTTGGGAACATGGGGAAAGGGTGTGCAAAGGAGCTAGACAATGAGGGGAAATCAGTGCTTAATTATAACACCAGTTAGCTAATTAGTTAGCTAATTATAACACTCTCAGAAACACTGTGAATTCACAAATCTGAAACGGGGGAAAATCTCTTTGCTATGGGGGGAAAGACTGTAGATATATGTTCATGCAAAGGGTGGAAATGCCTTGCAAGGAGCAGTTAATAGCAGCGGAGATCAGGCTCAGAACCCCTGCAAGTTCGCTCGGGTGAGAAATAAAAAATGATATAATAAACAATGGGATGATTGTTGGAAATCACTTCTACTAATAAGGTAACAGTGCAGAAGGATTTTTACAGAATTTGAAAATTCCATGTCAAAGTGCAGAGCACGCCCTATACCACAGTTTTAGAAACCAATGGGATATCAAAGAACAGGAGTAATAAAGTAGACTGACTAGTCAGGAAATACTTCTCAATGTAAGGAAAGAGGATAGAAAAATTTTGAACCATGCCAGTGCAGTCATTAATTGCAGCTGTAAGTTGCTGAATTGCAGCAGTAAACACACTCTGGCAGTGAGACAAACAACTGAGAATTCACTGAAGAGCCCCTTCAAAATAACTGAAATGGAGAACAAGGCTAATCAGTGCTCGCTCACTGTAAGGAAAAGTGTAGAGAGTTTGGAGTACAATGTGAGCAAATCACTGGCATAGAGCAGTAAGTGCACTACACTAGAGTTTTGGAAACAATTAAGAAGGCCCTGAATGAAGCAGTCCTTATTCCAAGTAGTATGAAAACAAGTGAAGATCACTGTGGAACCTGAGGAAAGAGAAGAGAAAGGTGTTTGCCAATGTGAGGAACACAGTGCTTAAGCACAGTACGCACATTATCTTGAAACTTTGAATTCACAGAATTGCAACAGTAAACTGGACGGAATGGTTTGAACACAGGAGAAAATCGCTTCACAATGGGAGAAGAGAGAGTAGAGAAATGTTTACACACAGTGGAAATGCCTTCCATAGGGCAGTAATCATACCAAAGCACACTCTTAGAAATCTCTGAGCATTCACTGGAAAGCCATACTGAACTGGAAACAACAGTTGGAAATCACTTGGAAACATCATGCAAGAGTGCAAAAAAGTTGTGGGTGCAACGTGAAGTAATGCCTGGTAAAGGTCTTTGTACCATTTCGGTAAGTCTCTGAAATTGAGCAGTAAGGACACCACAGCACAATGTTAGAAACCAGGAGGACACGCTTGAAAAGAAGCAGTTATTTCCACCCTATAGTTTCTAAACAACTGAAAATCGTTTTGGAAAATGAAGAAACATGTAGAAATGTGTATATACAATAAGGGCAAATGCCTTACATACAGGAGTGATCTCATCTCAGCAATATTTTGGAAGCCCTGAGAATTCACTTGAAACAAAATTAAACATAATAAATATGGGGAAACTGCTGACAATCACTTGTCAAGACTGAAAGAGTGCAGAATGGTTTCCTCATGACATGAGAAGTGTGTGGCATCCAGGAGAGAGCACACTACACTACAATCTTAGAAACTACTGGGAATTCTGTTACTAGGAACAGTGCCCTGAAAAAAGTAGTTAGGCTACAGGCAAATCACTTCAGAGTGTGAGAAAGGGGTATGGAAACTTCTCTTGTACATTACGGGGAAAATACCTAATATAGAGCAGTAAGTACACCATGGCAGTGTGATGAAACAGTGAGAATTCACTGAAAGAGCACGGAACAGAGTGAACATTGGAAACCAAGTGTACATCCCAGCTCACTTTGCACATAGTGTGGAAAAGTGTCTGTTCAATTCGACTAAATCCCTGCAGCAGAGCACTGAGCACACCCCAGCACAGTGTCAGAAACCATAGGAAATGCTTGAAAAGAAGCAGTCACTCATACCACATAGTTGGAAAGCAAGTGAAAGTGATTTTGGAACACGAGGAATGATGTAGGTATGTGTTTATACAATAAGGGGAAATGCCATACATAGCGCAGGTGCCGCACCTTAGGACAGTGTTAGGAACCGTGAGGACTCACTTGAAAGAAGATCTCAACAGTAATAAAGAGTTGGGAATCCCTAGTAACAATCAGGGAAGACTTAAAGAAAGAGTAGTGTACCATGTGAGAAAATCTCTTGTCAAGTACACAAAGCATACTTTAGCACCTTCATAGACACCCTGTAGGAAATCACTGAAAGGCAACAGTGCATTGAACAAAATACTGAGGCAACTCATGAATGATTTCTCAGTGTAACAAAATTGTACAGCAAGGCATTTTTAATCTGTGGGGGAAAAAAAAAAAACAACCCTGAAATACAGCAGTAAGAGCACTCTCTAGCAGTTTGAGAAACCACCAAGGATGCTCTCAAAAGGAACAGGACACTGAAATAGAATACAAGTGTCAATCACTTCCTTCTTACTGTTAGGTAAGATCGTAGAAAGGTGTTTATGTAATCCGGGTTAATGCCTGACATATAAGAGGAAGCACACTCTGTGCCTCAGCACAGTGTTGAAAACAACTGGGAACTCCAGGAAAAGAAGTAGTTACACCAAAATGGTGTGCAAACCAGTGGAAATCACTTGGAAAATGGGGAAAGAGTGTAGAAATGTGCTTGACAATGAGGGAAATCAGTGCTTAAGAGCAGTTAGCACCTTACAGCACACTGTCGGAAACACTCTGAAATCACGAATCTGAAACGGGAGAAAATCACTTTGCTATGGGAGGGAAGAGTTTAGAAATATGTTCATGCAAAGGGAAATGCCTTACATAGAGCAATTAATACCAGCAGAGCTCAGGCTCAGATCCCCTGAGAGTTCGCTGGGAGGCAAAATTAAAAAGATGGTAAAATTAAACTCTGGGATGACGGTTGGAAATCACTTCTAATAATCAGGTAACAGTGCAGAAGGATGTTTGCAGAAATCAAGAAATCCATGGCAAAGTGCAGAGAGCAGTATACCACAGTTTTAGAAAACAATGGGAAACCCCAGAACAGGACTGATCAAGTAGATTGACTAGTCAGGAAATACTTCTCTATGGGAGGAAAGAGGATAGAAACCTTTTTGTACCATACGGGTCCAGACATGAATTGCAGCAGTAAGCTGCTGAATTGCAGCTGTAAGCACACTCTGGCAGTGAGATAAACGACTGAGACTTCACTGAAGAGCCCGTAAAAGTGAGTGAAATGGAGAACAAGGAAAATCAGTGCATGCTCACTGTAAAGAAACGTGCAGAGCATTTTGAGTACACTGCGAGCAAATCACTGGCATAGAGCAGAAAGTGCACTATACCAGAGTTTTGGAAACAACTAAGAAGGCCTTGAAAGAAACAGTCCTTATTCCAAGTAGTATGAAAACAAGTGAAAATCACTGTGGAACTTGAGGAAAGAGAAGAGCAAGGCTTTTGACAATGTGGGGAACGCAGTCCTTAAGCACAGTAAGCACATTATCTTTAAACTTTGAATTCACTGAAAGGCAATTGTAAACTGGACTGAATGGTTTGAACACTGGAGAAAATCGATTCACAATGAAAGAAGACAAGGTAGAGAAATGTTTACACACAGTGGAAATGCCTTCCATAGTGCAGTAATGACACCAAAGCACACTGTTAGAAACCCCTGAGGATTCACAGGAAAGCCAAACTGATCTGGAATAAACAGTTAAAAATCACTTGGAAACATCAGGCAAGAGTGCAAGAAAGGTCTGGGTCCAAAGTGAGAAAACGCCTGGTAAAATGCAGAAAGCACATTATGCCCCAGTTTTAGAAACTCAATAGGAAATCACTGCAGAGCTGCAGAAAACTGGACAACATAGAAAACAGATAGAAATTCCTTGTCACTTGTTGGGAGCTGACCTGAATGCAGGGGTCCCATATGAGAGTAGCTTTTTAAAAGCTGACCCCCATGCAGGGGTCTCATATGAGCGTAGACTTCTTAAAGCTCACCAGAGTGCAGGGGTCTCATGTGGCCTTAGCTCTCTAAGTCTCCTCTTCACTATTAATTAAACTTACTGACTGCTGACCTTTTGTTTAAGTGCTTGTCTAGAAATACCATAGGACAGTCAAGAGACTATTGTGCCTAATATAACAGGACAGTCAAGAGACTGCTGACTCCCAGTCCAGAGTCTGCTAATACTGTGAGAACTAGAAGTGGGCAGGAGAGGTATGAGGAAGTTGGCAGGATGAGAAGTTTAGAAGAAATGGTGTGTGGTTAAATTGCTGTGCTTGCCAAAATCATGTATACAGTAACTTCTGTAATTATGCTGGGTAAATATGAGCTTTACAATGAACTCGGGGCTGCAGTCTTGAACTGTAGTCCCTCCGACCCCATCTTTTGTCTCTTGTGTCTTTCTTAGCCTCACCCCCTCATTCAGGTACCCGTATAGTGACAGTAGGTACCAGCCGGTGGCGCCCGAACGGGGACCTGAAAACTTGGGACAATGGTACAGGACACTGCCCCTGGAAGTTGTGGACTTCAGGAATTTAGGTAAGGAGAGCAGTTAGGTTTAGAGTCGGGAGTAAGAAATTATGGGGCAAGGAAATAGCAGAGAGCTGTTTGTACAAGTACTTAAGAATATGCTTCCCTCTAGAGGCACTAAAGTAGGGAAAAATCAATTAGAAATTTTTTTAACAATTTATAGAGAAAATTTGCCCTTGGTTCCCTGAAAAAGGGACTGTAAATTTGGAAACTTGGTCCAAGGTTGGTAAAAAATTACAAGATTATTATTCTGCCCATGGACCAAAAAAAGGTTCTTGTAGATTCTTTCTCTTTGTGGAACTTAATTAGGGACTGTTTAGATCCTAGGCATGAAGGACATAAATGGAGTGAGCCAGTGAAAAACAAGAGTCCTTCCTGTCCAGACATAGCTCAATTGTCAGAAGTAACACCAAAGGCTCCTCCAATAGAATTATTATCCCCTGAGGAAGAGAGTCCATACAAAGAGCAGAAAGAGCAGGTTCTGTTAACAAGGGAAGAAGATCTTCATCATGATGATCCCTTTGATGGTCTAGATCCTCTAGATCAAGAAGCTTTAGATGAGGCTGCTGCTCGATATCATAAAGATGATGACATATTCATGGTTAAGACCAGGAAAACAGTTATACATAATAATGCAGATGCTACATGTGAGCAGCTAAAAGAAGAGATCTGTCAATTAAGGAAGTTTATAGTTGACTTGTCAGATCAAATAAGGCAAAAGGATTGTAAGCCTTTAACTGTGCCTTTGCCTTTGCCAGTACCACCATCACGAACACCTTCAGTGGTGGCTGGCCTTGATCATCCTTTGATTGATGTTCCAGATAGAACTGCAGTTATAGCTGCGATACAAAAGGACCCTAAATTAAAGCCATTAAGGGTTCCCCCACAACCCAATAAGGAGTTTCCATGGGTTCCTGGGTCCTCTCCCTTACAGATGTCTCTAAGAAAAGCAGCAGACAGAAATGAGGATTTGGAAGGTTTTCAGATGTTATACCCTATTTTTGAACAACAAGATGCAAATGGTCAAGCACAAAGAATGCATCAGCCTATCCCTTTTAAACAATTAAAGGAATTAAAAGTAGCTTGTTCTCAGTATGGTCCTACAGCACCTTTTACTGAGGCTTTGTTGAATGCTATCTCCACAGATGCTCTCCCTCCAAATGATTGGAAAAGCATAGCTTGAGCTGGTTTAGGAGGAGGTGATTATTTACTGTGGAAATCTGAGTTTGTAGAGTAATGTAAAACAATGGCTGAACTTAATAGAGGACAGAATATTCCTATTACCTTTTAAATGCTTGCTGAGGAAGGTCAATATAGTGGCCTCAATGATCAGCTACAATTTAATCCTGCAGTTTATGCTGAAAGCAATGCTACTGCATTAAAAGCTTGGAGAAAGTTGCCATCAAATGGCAGACAAACAAAGGATTTATCAAAAATTAGGCAAGGACCAGATGAACCATTTCAGGACTTTGTGTCCAAATTTTTACAAATGGCAGGGAAATCGATAGGTGATGGAGAGTCAGGTATGTTATTGATAAAACAATTAGCCTTTGAGAATGCTAACTCTGTTTGTCAAGTGGCCCTAAGACCTTTTAGAAAGAAGGGTAGTCTTTCTGACTACGTTAGACTTTGTTCTTATATTGGGCTATCCTATATACAAGGCTTAACTTTAGCCACAACATTGCAAGGAAAAACAGTAAAGGAGGTGTTATTCCAGCAACAAAAGAAAATTGGGCAAAGAATGTCAGGGCCACCTGGAAGTTGTTTAGCATGTGGTCAAAAGGGATGTCAGGCAAAAAAAATGTCCTACTCGTCAGAATCAGCAGCAAGGAAATTCTCAGCCAGGAATATGTCCCAGATGTCAGAATGGGAGACATTGGGCTAAAGATTGCAGATCAAAAATGGACAAACAGGGAAATAATTGACCTCCACTGCAGGGAAACTGGAGATGGGGCCAGCCCCAGGCCCTGCAACAATGTCATGGAGCACTGTAGGGACAGTCCCTGCAGATAGACAGTCAGATAAACGGGGTAAATCCGTTTGTGAACTGTTCAGAGCAACCCCATGCAGGGCAGGACTGGACCTCATTTCCTCTGCCTACACAGTATTAACACCTGAAATGGGGATGCAAGCTCTTTCTACTACAGTGTATGGTCCCTTACCTCCAGGCACAACAGGATTAATATTAGGGAGAATAAGTACTACCATGAAAGGTCTATTAGTGGCTCCAGGCATAGTAGATGAGGACTATATTGGGGAAATAAAAATAATGGCACATGCACCTAATAGCATTACTGTAATTAATGCAGAACAAAGAATTGCACAACTCATTCTTATTCTGGTAGTAAAAGCAGGTCAAATTAGAACACAACAAACCAGAGGTAATCAAGGTTTTGGGTCTTCAGATGAATATTGGATACAAAGCATTAAACAGTGAAGTTCGGAAATGACTTTAAAAATTAATGGAAAGACTTTCAAGGGAATTGTAGATACAGAGGCAGATGTATCAGTAATATCTGAAAAACACTGGCCAAAGTGTTGGGCTAAAAAACCTGCAATAACTACTTTACAAGGCATTGGGCAAACTAACTGTCCTCATCAAAGTAGTTTTATGTCACAGTGGCAGGATGATGAGGGACATCAAGGAAAGTTTCAATGTTATGTTGTACCTGATTTGCCTGTTAATCTCTGAGGAAGAGATGTGATGCAACAGATGGTAGTTTATCTTTATAGTCCAAGTCGTGTTATTACAAGGCAAATGTTAAAGCAAGGTCTTTTACCCAAATAGGGGCGGGGAAAACAAGGTCAAGGGATCATTCAACCCTTACAGCCTAAAATGTGCCCACCTCTAACTGGGCTAGGGTATTTTTACGAGAAGCTTTTGATTCTCCTGCAACCCATGCTGATCCTATTCAATGAAAATCTGAGGACCCTGTCTGGGTTGATCAATGGCCCCTTAATCAGGAAAATATTACAGCTGCAGAACAACTGGTGCAGGAATAGTTGGATAGTGGCCATATTGAACCTTCCAATTCACCTTGGAATTCACCAATATTTGTCATTAAGAAAAAATCTGGGAAATGGAGGTTGTTACAAGACCTCAAGAAAGTAAATGAGACAATGGAGCTAATGGGGGCTTTGCAACCAGGCTTGCCCTCACCAATGGCTATTCCTCAGAATACTTACAAAATTATTATTGATTTGAAGGACTGTTTTTATACTATTCCTTTGGCACCTCAAGATTGTAAAAGATTTGCCTTTAGTGTGCCATCTACTAATTACAAAGAACCTATGGGAAGATATCAATGGCAAGTACTATCACAGGGCATTGCCAACAGTCCAACTTTAAGTCAAAAATTTGTAGCCCAAGCATTGAACTCAACCAGAAAGAGATTTTCTAGTGTGTACATAATTCATTACATGGTTGATATTTTATTGGCTCATCCTGATGAAGGACAGTTACTGGCTGCATTTGCTACTATAAAGGAAGGCCTTCAAAGGCATGGATTAGTAATTGCTTCAAAAAAAGTACAACAAAAACCTCCATATTCTTACCTAGGATATCAATTGCAGAAACATCACTTTACTTGTCAAAAGGTACAGTTGAGAAAGGTTAACTTAAAAACCTTAAATGATTTTCAGAAATTATTTGGAGACATTAATTGGATTCGTCCTTATCTTAAACTTACAACATGGGAGTTAAAGCCATTGTTTCATATTCTTAGAGGAGATCCTGACTCAACTTCGCTTAGGATATTGACAGATGAAAGTCGAATTGCACTTAGCAAAGTTGAAGAAGCTATTTCTCAACAACAAGTAGCTTATTGTGACTATACTAAGGAATGGAGTGTATATATACTACCTACACAGCACACCCCTACAGCTGTCTTGTATCAGGAAAAGCCTTTACTGTGGTTGCATTTAGCTGTGTCTCCTCAAAGGGTTCTCACTCCATATCATGAGTCAATTGCCATCCTTATACATATGGCCCGCACTGAGTCATGTCAACTATTAGAAAAAGAGCCACATTTTATTTGTCTACCTTACTCTAAACAACAGCTAGATTGGTTGTTTCAGCATAGTGACTCTTGGGCTATATCGCTGGCTAACTATAAGGGTAAGCTCCATAACCACAATCCCAAAGACAAATTATTACAATTTGCTAGTATTCATCAATTCATTTTTCCCATGAGGGTAGCCAAGGACCCTCTGCCTAATGCAACATTGAGTTTTACTGATGGGTTCTCTAATGGTACTGCAGCCTACACTATCAATGGAGTCACTACCTCTTGGCAAACAGGATGCCATTCAGCCCAGGAGGTAGAATTAAACGCTATACTCATAGCTATAACCAAAGTGGGTACCAGAGAATTTAACTTATATTCAGATAGTCATTATGTGGTAAGAGCACTACAATTGATTGAGACAGTATCATTTATTGGGACTAGTAATTCTACTGTACAAGAACTATTTCAAGCCATTAAAAAAGAAATCAGATACAGAGATCATAAATGCTATTTTGGTCATATTCGTGCTCATTCTGGATTACCTGTGCCTCTAACATCAGGAAATGAAAAAGCCGATGAGGCTACTAGAATATTTTTTACTCAAGAACAGTTAGCTGAACAATCTCATGCCTTACATCATCAAAATATTAATAGTGTTAGACTTCAATTTAAGATTAGCCGTGATGCTGCTAGACAAATAGTCCGGCAATGTCCCATCTGTCCTACAGCTTTGTCTATACCACAACTAGGTGTTAATCCTAGAGGCATTCTACCTAATCACTTGTGGCAGATGGATGTTACTCACATAGCTAACTTTGGCAAACTTAAATATATTCTTGTCACCGTGGATACTTATTTTGGTTTCCTCATGGCCTCCCAACAATCTGGAGAATCTACTAAACTTTGTATTGCACATTGTCTTGAATGTTTTGCAGTAATGGGGCAGCCCAAAATTATAAAAACAGACAATGGCCCAGGATATACTGGAAAAAAATTTCAGAACTTTTGTACCCAATTAGGTATTCAACATAAAACAGGTATTCCTGCCCTGACTGGTTTGGCTCAGTGGATAGAGCGTTGTTCTGCAGACTCAAGGGTCCCGGGTTCGATTCTGGTCAAGGGCATGTATGTTGGTTGCAGGCACATCCCCAGTGGGGAGTGTGCAGGAGGCAGCTGATTGATGTTTCTCTCTCATCAATGTTTCTAACTCTCTATCCCTCTCTCTTTCTCACTGTAAAAAATCAATAAAATATATTTAAAAAAACAAAACAAAAAAAAAAAACAAAAAACAAAACAAAACAGGTATTCCCTATAATCCTCAAGGACAAGACATAGTAGAAAGGGCTCATAGCACCTTAAAACAGCAACTGCAAAAAAATAAAGAAGGGGGGATATACCCTCTGGCACCTCAGAATTATCTAATCATGCTTTGTTTATTTTAAATTTTTTAATTCTGGATACTCAAGGGTATTCTGCAGCACAGTGATTCTGGCACCCCAGAGAAAAATCCCCTCATGCACTTGTAAAATGGAAGGATCCTGTTACAGGTCAATGGTATGGACCCAATCCTGTACTAATCTGGGACAAGGGCATGTTTGTGTTTTTCCCCAGAATGCCGAAGATGCGCGGTGGCTCCCGGAGAGGCTGGTCTGCCAGACGGGAACAATCATTAGAGAAAAGAATACAGAAGATGCAGATTGATGATGAGGATTAACTACACCCAGGCACCTCCACTACCCAGAGGGCGAATATCCCCACTTGGGGACAGATGAAGAGACTAACTTGAGAAGCACAGCGAGTAGTGGCTTCTACAGGGGAATGTATTACCCCAACAACCTTGTTGTTGGCAATGATGACATTATTATCCATGCAGTCATCCTTGGTGGAGGCCACTGTCTATTGGGCTTATGTTCCTGATCCACCTATGTTGCACCCAGTGGGATGGGGGGAAAATGGTTCCTGTTTATACTAACTGTACTTCGGCTATGGGAGGTTCCTCTCGTACTCATATCTCACCTGTACACCCTGTTAATTTTTCTTATCAAGGTCAGTCCTCGGAACTTTATATTTGCTTTTCCAGACAGGAGAGAGTACCAGGATGTATCTTTGTGAATGCAACTATTAAAACTTCTAATATTCACAGAATTTACTTTGACGTAGTGGTGAATGGATCTACATACAGAACCTCTGGAGGAGAAAATATTTTCAGATGGACAATAACTATGCTTGGATTGGCAGATGCTAACACTTCTGATAGTTCCCAAGGAATGCCTCCAAATTTAAGGATTTGTGAGCCAGAAACGAAGAATCATATCAGTCAACCTAAATGGACTCAATGCAGAGGTGGAACAGGTACCTCCCATCCCATCAGTGGTGACTTTGGATTGTTAATAGATTGGAGCTCTTACAGAAGGAATTTACCCTGACTTCTGGTTAGTACTACACATTCATCAAGGACTGTGGACGATGGGAAAGGGGGAATTCCAAACTGAGTTATGGAGATTGGTTGTAGCCATGGGGGATAATGACAACATTCAAGATGATAGGGCTTTTTAGCGGAATCATAATTCAGTAAAAACAGGTGCAAGCATGTGTTCCTGAACCTTTTGCATTATTGATCGGGCCTATTTTTATTACTAAATCAGAAAATGAATACTTGTTAGAATGATTAAACTGTAAACTTACAAATTGGATCTCCAGAGTTGGTCATGACTTGAAAGTGGCAATTGTTCATCAACCTTCTTTTGTAATGATCCCAGTTAATGTATCAAGGCCATGGTTTGATGACAAGGGGTTACAGGTAATACAAGAGATTAGAGGGCTTCTTGATCGCCCTAGAAGATTTATAGGGTTCCTTATAGCTGGAATTACTGCACTTATTACCTTAAGTGCTACTGCAACTACTGCAGCAATTGCTCTATCTCAATCTGAACAGACTGCTCTTTATGTAAATAGTCTGTCAAAAAATGTGTCCCAAAATTTAGGAACTCAAGAATGTGTAGACTGAAAACTAGAAGAGAAGGTAAATGCTTTATTTGATAGAGTAAATATTTTGGGGGATGAATTACAAGGTCTAAAGATTAAACTAACTGGAGATTATCATGCTAGTTTTAAATGGATTTGTATTACCCAGAAGACTTATAGTGATAGTGAACATGGCTGGGAAAAGATAAAAAGGCATTTGGCAGGCATTTGGCATGATGCAAATGTGTCTTTAGACATTCTGCAACTGCATAGTGAAATTATCTTCATGCAACAAGCAAAACCTTTAGATACTAGCTTGGCTGAGATGCCTAGTAACTTTGCTAAGAACTTACTTTCTCAAGTACCTTCCATTACCAATTGGAAACATACTTTGATGCTTGTGTTTCTGACAATGGGCATAGTTCTGTTCATGTTATTGTGCTTTCCATGCTTCCTGAAATTATTAGTTAGGGATATAAAGTTAGCGCATACTAAGCTTCATGAATTGAAATTAATCACTCATAGTCATATTAATACTCATGTTTAATTGGTAGAGAAGGGGGAGATGTTGGGAGCTGACCTGAATGCAGGGGTCCCATATGAGCGTAGCCTTCTTAAAGCTGACCTGAGTGCAGGGGGCTCATGTGGGCGTAGCTCAGTAAGTCTCCTCTTCACTATTAATTAAACTTACTGATTGCTGACCTTTTCTTTAAGCGCTTGTCTAGAAATACCAGAGGACAGTCAAGAGTCTACTGGTTCCTAATATCACAGGACAGACAAGAGACTGCTGACACCCAGTCTAGAGTCTGCTAATACTCTGAGAACTAGAGGTGGACAGGAGGGGTATGAGGAAGTTGGCAGGGTGAGAATTTTAGAAGAAACGGTGTGTGGTTAAATTGCTGTGCTTGCCAAAATCATGTATACAGTAACTTCCTTAATTATGCTGTACAAATATGAGCTTTACAATAAACTCGGGGCTGCACTCTTGAACTGTAGTCCTCCTAAACCCATCTTTTGTCTCTTGTGTTTTTCTTAGCCTCACCCCCTCATTCAGGTACCCCTGCAGTGCCGACAGGTCCTGGCAGTCACTGCTAGGAAAGAATATAGAAAGGTTCTTGTACAATGCAGGAAAAACCCAGAAACAGAACTACAACCACACTATAGGAATGTGTGAACACACTGAGAAATAACTGAGAGGAGCACGAAACTGAGAAAAAGCCTTGGCAAACTAGTGCAAATCACATCTTACATTGAGCAGAGTGCAGAAAGGAATTTGTACTATTTCGGTAAGTTTCTGAAATTGAGCAGTAAGCATACCACAGCACAATGGTAGAAAATAGGAGGAGATGCTTGAAAAGAAGAGTTACTTGCACCCTATAGTTTCCAAACAAGTGAAAATCTTCTTTGGCACACGAGGAAACATGTAGAAATGTGTTTATACAATAAGGGGAAATGCCTAATAGAGGAGTTATCTCAACTTAGCACAGGGTTAGAAGCCCTGAGAATTCAATTGAAAGAAAAGTAAACATAATAAACATGAGGAAAACTGCTGGCAATCACTTGTCAAGATCCCGAAAAAGGGCAGAATGGTATGAGCATCATGTGAGAAGTGTGTGGCAACACACCGCAGAGAGCACACTACACTACCATCTTGAAAACTACTGGGAATTCTGTCACTAGAAACAGTGCCCTGGAGAAAGTAGTTAGGCTTCAGGAAAATCACTTCTCAATGTGAGGGAGGCCTATGGAAAGTTCTCCGGTACAATAAGGGGAAAATACCTAAAATAGAGCAGTAAGCACACGATGGCAGTGTGACGACACACTGAGAATTCACTGAAATGAGCACGAAACGGGGTGAACATTGGAAATCTAGTGTACATCACAGCTCACTTTGTGCATAGTGTGGAAAGTTGTCTGTTCAATTATGGTAAATCCCTGCAGTAGAGCAGTGAGCACACCACAGCACAGTGTCAGACACCAGTAAGAAATGCTTAAAAGGAAGCAGTCACTCATACCACATAGTTGGAAAACAAGCGAAGGTCAATTTGCAACACGAGGAAAGATGTAAGAATGTGTTTATACCATGAAGGGAAATGCCTTACATAGTGCAGGAGCCGCACCTTAGAGCAGTGTTAGGAACCCCGGAGGACTCACTTGACGCAGATCTCAATGGTAATAAAGATTTGGGAATCTCTAGTAACAATCAGGGAAGAGTTCAAAAAAAGAGTAGTGTACCATGTAAGAAAATCCCTGGTCAAGTACACAAAGCACTCTGTAGCACAGTCTTAGCCACCCTATAGGAATTCACTGAAAGGCAGCAGTGCATTGAACAAACTAGTGAGGTAACTCATGGCAATGATTTCTCTGTGTAAAGAATGAGTACAGCAAGGATTTTGTAATCTGCGGGGAAAAAACCTGAAATACAGCAGTAAGTGCTCTCGAGCAGTTTGAGAAAACAACGAGGATGCTCTCAAAAACAACAGGACACTGAAATAGAAGACAAGTGTAAATCACTTCCTTCTCACTTAGTGGTAAGAACGTAGAAAGGTGTTTATGCAATCAAGGTTAATGCCTGACATAATACAGGAAGCACAAGCTGGGCTCAACACAGTTTTGAAAACAACTGGGAACTCCTTGAAAAGAAGTAGTAATTTTTACGAAATCGTGTGCAAATCAGTGAAAATCACTTGGGTACATGGGGAACGAGTGTAGAATGGTGCTTGACAATGAGGGAAAATCAGTGCTTAAGAGCAGTTAGCACCTTACAGCACACTGTCGGAAACACTTTGAATTCACAAATCTGAAATGGGAGAAAATCACTTTGTTATGGGAGGAAATATGTTCATGGAAAGGGTGGAAAAGTCTTACATGGAGCAGTAAATAGCAGCAGAGCTCAGGCTCAGAAACCCTCAGAGTTCGCTCTGGTGCAAAATTAAAAAGATGATGTAATAAAGACTAGGATGACTGTAGGAAATTACTTCTAATAATCAGGTAACAGTGCAGAGGGATGTTTCCAGAATTTCAGACTTCCATGGCAAAATGCAGAGGGCGCACTATACCACAATTTTAGATACCAATCAGAAATCACAGAACAGGAGGAATGAAGTAGACCGATTAGTCAGGAAACACTTCTCAATGTGAGGAAACAGGATAGAAACCTTTTTGTACCATGCGGGTACAGGCCAGAATTGCAGCAGTAAGCATATTCCGGCAGTGAGACAAACCACTGAGACTTCACTAAAGAGCCCCCTGAAAGTGAGTGAAATGAGAACAAGGTAAATCAGTGCTCGCTCACTGAAAGGAAAAGTGTATAGAGTTTTGAGTACAATGTGAGCAAATCACTTGCATAGAGCAATAAGTGCACTATACCAAAGTTTTGGAAATAGCTAAGAAGGCCCTGTAAGAAGGAGTTTTTATTCCAAGTGATAAGAAAACAAATGAAGATCACTGTGAATCTTGAGGAAAGAAAAGAGAAAGGCGTTGACAATGTCGGGAACACAGTGTTTTAGCGCCGAAAACACATTATCTTGAAACTTCGAATTCACAGAATGGCAACAGTAAACTGGACTGAATGGTTTGAACACAGGAGAATATCGCTTCACAATTGGAGAAGAGAGGGTAGAGAAATGTTTACACACAGTGCAAATGCCTTCCATAGGAAAGTAATCACAGCAAAGCACACTTTTGGAAACCCCTGAGGATTCACTGGAAAGCTAAATTGAACTGGAATAAGCAGTTGGAAATCACGTGGAAACAGAAGCAAGAGTTCAAGAGAGGTGTTGTGGCAATGTGGGACAACGCCTGGTAAAATACAGAAAGCACATTATACCCCAGTATTAGAAACCCTATAGGAAATCACAGCAAAGCAGCAGGAAACTGGACAACATAGAAAACTCAAGAAATGCCTTGTCACTGCCAGGAAAGACTATAGAAAGGTTCTTATACACTGCGTGAAAAACCCTGAAAATGAGCTACAAGCACACTATAGGAATGTGAGAATACACTGAGAAGTAACTGAGAGGAGCACGAAACTGAGCAAAAGCCTTGGCAAACAAGTGCAAATCACATCTCACTTTGAGCAGAGTGCAGAAAGGTGTTTGTACCATTTCGGAAAGTCTCTGAAATTGAGGCGCAAGCACACCACAGCACAGTGTTAGAAAAAAGGATTAGATGCTTGAAAAGAAGCAGTTACTTCCAACCTATAGTTTCCAAACAAGTGAAAACCATTTTGGAATATGAGGAAAAATGTAGAAATATCTTTATACAATAAGGGGAAATGCCTTACATAGAGGAGTGATGGCATCTTAGCACAGGTTTGCAAGCCCTGAGAATTCACTTGAAACCAAAGTAAACGTAAAAAACAACAGGAAAACTGCTGGGAATCACTTGTCAAGAACCCAAAAGATTTCAGAATGGTGTGCGCATGATGTGAGGAGTGTGTGGCAACCAGCAGAGCACACACTACACTACATTCTTAGAAACTACTGCGAATTCTGTCAATAGGTACAGTACCCTGGAGAAAATAGTTAGGCTGCAGGGAAATCACATCACAGTGTGTGTGAGGAGTATGAAAAGTTATCTTGTAATATAGAAGGAAAATACCTAAAATAGAGCAATAAGCACACCATGGAATTGTGAGGAAACACTGAGAATTCACTGAAATGGGCACGAAATGGAGTGAATATTGGAAACCAAGTGTACATCAAAGCTCACTTTGTGAATAGTGTGAAACGATGTCTGTTCAATTCAGGTAGATCCCTACAGTAGAGTAGTGAGCAGACCACAACACAGTGTCAGAAACCACTGGGAAATGCTTGAAAAGAAGCAGTCACTCATACCACATAGTTGGAAAACAAATGAAGGTAAATTTGGAACATGAAGAAAGATGTAGGAATGTGTTTATACTATGAGGGGAAAGGCCGTACATAGTGCAGGAGCCCCACCGTAGCTCAGTGTTAGGAACCCCAGTGGACTCACTTGAAAGCAGATCTCAACGTTAATAAATAATGGGAATCCATAGTAACAATCAGAGAAGTGTGCAAGAAAGAGTAGTGTACCATGTGAGAAAATCCCTGGTCAATTTCACAAAGCACACTGTAGCACAGTCGTAGATACCATAATGGAAATCACTGGAAGGCTGCAGTGCATAGAAAAAACTAGTGAGGAAACTCATGGAAATGATTTCTCAGTGTAAGGAAAGAGTACAGCAAGGCTTTTGTAATCAGCGGAAAAAAAACAACACGGAAATACAGAAGTAAGCGTTCTCGAGCAGTTTGAAAATCCACCGAGGATTCTATCAAAAGCAACAGGACACTGAAATAGAAGAAAAGTATAAATCACTTCCTTCTGACTGTAAGGTAAGAGTGTAGAAAAGTGTTTACGTGATCTGGGTTAATGCCTGACATAGAGCAGGAAGCATACTCTGTGCCTCCACACAGTGGCAAAAAAAAACAAAACTGTGAACTCCTTGAAAAGATGTAGTCATTTATACCAAATGCAAACCAGTGAAAATCACTTGGGAACATGGGGACAGAGTGTAGAAAGGTGCTTGACAATGAGCGAAAATCAGTGCTTAAGAACAGTTAGCACATTACAGCACACTGTCAGAAACACTCTGAATTCACTTATCTGACACGGGAGAAAATCACTTTGCTATGGGAGGAAAGTGTGTAGAAATATGTTCATGCAAATGGTGGAAATGCCTTACAAGAAGCAATTAATAGCAGCAGAGCTCAGGCTCAGAACACCTGAGAGTTCGCTTCGGTGCAAAATTAAAAAAGATGATATAATAAACACTGAGATGACTATTGGAAATCACTTCTAATAATCAGGTAACAGTGCAGAAGGATGTTTGCAGAATTGAAGAGAAGCACACTTTACCGCAGTTTTAGAAACCAATGGGAAATCCCAGAACAGGAGTGATAAAGTAGACTCACTAGTCAGGAAACACTTCTCAATGTGAAGAAAGAAGATAGAAACCTTTTTGTACCATGCTGGTACATACCTGACTTGAAGCTGTAAGCTGCTGAATTATAGCAGTAAGCCCACTCCGTAAGTGAGACAAACCACTGAGACTTCACTGAAGAGCATCGTGAAAGTGAGTGAAATGGAAAACAAGGCAAATCAGTGCTCAGTCACTGTAAGGAAAAGTGTAGAGGGTTCTGAGTACAAGTGAGCAAATCACTGGCATAGAGCAGTAAGTGCACTATACTAGAGTTTTGGAAAAACTAAGAAGGCTCTGAAAGAAGCAGTGTTTATTCCAAGTTGTATGAAAACAAGTGAAGATCATTGTGGAACTTGAGGAAAGAGAAAAGAAAGGCGTTTGACAATGTGGGCAATGTAGTACTTAAGCGCAGTAAGTATATTATCTTGAAATTTTGAATTCACTGTATGGCAATAGTAAACTGGACTGAATGGTTTGTACACAGGAGAAAAGCATTTCACAATTGGAGAATAGAGGGTAGAGAAATGTTTACACAGAGTGCAAATGCCTTCCATAGGGCAGTAATGACACCAAAGCACACTGTTATAAACCGTTGAGGATTCACTGAAAGCCAAACTTAACTGGAATAAAGAGTTGGAGATCATTTGGAAACATCAGAAAACAGTGCAAGAAAGGCGCGGGTACAACGTCAGACAACGCCTGGTAAAATGCAGAAAGCACATTATACTCCAGTTTTAGAAACCTTATAGGAAATCACTCCAAAGCAGCAGAAAACTGGACAATATAAAAAACTCATGGAAATGCCTTGTCACTGCAAGGAAAGAATATACAAAGGTTCTGCTACACTGCGGGAAAAACCCTGAAACAGAGCTACAAGCACAATATAGGAATGTGAGAAAACACTGATAACTGAGAGGAGCACGAAACTGAGCAAAAGACTTGGCAAACGAGTGCAAATCACATCTTACTTTGAGCAGAGTGCAGAAAGGTGTTTGTACCATTTCGGTAAGTCTCTGAAATTTAGCAGTAAGCACACCACAGCAGAGTGTTAAAAACCAGAATGAAATGCTTGAAAAGAGGTAGTTACTTCCACCATACAGTTTCCCAACAAGTGAAAATCGTTTTGGATCATGAGGAAACATGTAGAAATGTGTTTATCCAATAAGGGGAAAAGCTTTACATAGAGGAGTGATCACACCTTAGCACAACGTTGGAAGCCCTGAGAATTCACTGGAAACAAATGTAAACGTTGTAAACATGACGAATACTCCTGGCAATCACTTGTCAAGACCCAGAAAGTTTTCAGAATGGTGTGTGAATGATTTGAGAAGTGTGTGGCAACCAGCAGAGAGCACACTGCACTACAATCTAAGCAACTAATGGGAATTCTTTCACTATTAACAGTGCCCTGGAGAAAGTAGTTAGGCTGCAGGGAAATCACTTCACAGTGTAAGGGAGGCATATAGAAAGTTCTCTTGTACAATACGGGAAAATAACTAAAATAGAGCAGTACTCGCACCATGGCAGTGTGATGAAACAGTGAGAATTCACTGAAATGACACAAAACGGAGTGAACATTGGAAACCAAGTTTACATCACAGCTCACTTTGCACATAGTGTGGAAAGGTGTCTGTTCAATTCGGGTAAATCTGTGAGACAATGGCTTGCAAAATGCAGAAAGCACATTATACCCCAATTTTAGAAACCCTATAGGAAATCACTGCAAAGCAGCAGTAAACTGGACCACAGAAAACTCATGGAAATGCCTTGTCACTGGGCGTGCAGTTGCGGCAGGTGCTGAGGCGGCTGCATGAGGGGCTGGAGCGTTTGCAGGCTGATGCTCTATCCACTAAGCCAAACCAGCCTGGGTTCCCACTGGCTTTTAAGGAGGAAGAGGGAGAGTCACAGGGAGGGAAAAATCACTTGGTCCCCTCCAGCACAAGCCCCGATCAGCCCGGAGATTGAGCCTGCAACCAAGGTATGTGACCTAGACCTGAGTCCAACCCGAAACACTTTAGCCCAAGACAATACTCTGTCCACTGAGCCAAACCAGCTAGGGCGGCTCCTGCAGCATTCTGATCTACATCCCGGCTCTTTCATTTGTCTTTTTAAAAAATATATATTTTTGGAGAGCTGTAGACTCTGGGAAATGCTGTCCATATAGAGGCACAGTTCCTGCATCTTCTTTGGTATTGGACCCAGTGACCTGCTAAAGCTAGAGACAGCCAACCCGAATTGGCTCAGGAGATTCAGCTGGGAGTGAGTTTTAGCCTGGGGTCTGCCAGAGAGCAAGGGAAAACCGCTTGGTGCTGAAATTTATCCCGGAGCGGTGGGCTGTTGGGGAGTCTGCGCCATCCCAAGGGGGAGAGTGCCTAGCATCACAAGCCTACACATCCAGGAGCACTGCAGCGGAGGTGCCACAGTAACAGCCAGGACTCCAGGAGCCCCAGAGCCCATGGAGATGCAGACTTAGAGGAGCTGTGCGCCCTCCCAGGTGAAAGATGGAATTCGCTGAGATAAAGCTGTGATTATTCCTGGTGAGAGAAGACACAGTGTGTGTGTGGGTGCACAGGGCGGGGCGCAGGGGAAATCTGCACCCCTCAAGCCCCATTGGCCCCCCTGGAGCCAGCAAAATCCATGAGGAGGAGGGGAACCCATGGGGTTGCTGGCAGAAATGAATTCTGAAAAAATTGGACCATAGATCGATTGGGTGCCAGATGGCAGCCTTGGACCTGGCCAGTGTCCCACTGCTAAAGCCAGGGAAGAGAGGAAGTGTAGAAGGGACTGGGAATTTATTTTATTTTATTTTATTTCTTCTCTTGTTAAATCCTCACTTTTGACTGTTGAGCTCATCACAGAGGAGCATGCAGTTGGGATCACTGACAGAGACTGCAGGGGAACATTTTTTGTGGAACCTGGAGATCAGAGCAGGGAGAGAGCACCAAACAACCAGCTTTGGGGCAGATCACTCCCCCAAGCCAGTATTCAGTGTGGTAAGGAAAACGAGGTGTACATAATGGCTAGAGAGAACAGCGAGCCCTGAAGGGCATCCCAGGAATACTGCCACCTAGAGGCTGAACAACAAACTGACCATTCTGTAAACAGGCAGTCTGGAAACAAAGAAATATTGCCCGCTTTAATATTCGGACTGTGATCCACAACATGGAAGAGCAGTGTATCACAGGTAACTTCAATCCTCCCTTAAATACCTGACAGAACAAAAGAGAGTCAAACTGAAGAGAAGAGAAAGTGAATGACCCTCATTACTGTACATTTTTATTTTTATTTTTTCACCTTTTACCGAAGAAACTAATTTCTTTTCTTTCTCTTTTTTTCCTCACTTGAGTTTGCTTTTATAATTATTATGATTTTATTTTAATCAATATTATTACTACTACTATTTTACCTTTTTCAGTTTAATTTTATTTTCTCCTTAATTTATTTTGTGATTCGCATTCCACGTTCTATTTTCATTTCTCCTTTGAGCCTCACTTTACTCTATCTCAATCTTACCTTTATACCAACACTCTCTTCCTCACTTTTCTCCTGTTCCTCTCCAGTTTCTCTTACCCCAGTCCTGCTTTAAACTATCCCTACCCCCTCTTTTTACCTCCCTCTAAAAATTTCACCCTACTCTTGTATCTAATTTCAAATCCCCTGCTCTAAGTCCATACTAATCTCACTCTTCCTCTGCACTATTCATATATTTTTCTCTTATGTCTGCTCTCTCTCTCTCTCTCTCTCTGTCACTAAGCTGTTGTTAGCTTGATTGTTGATTATACTGTTTTATTTTAATTTATTTTAATTATTTATTTTTTATCCTTTGGATATTTTGTTGCTGCTGGTTTTCCTCACCTCACTTGAAATTAGTGGTTGTTTATGTTTGGCATTCATCTCTAGGTATCTGTTGCTGACATTCATTGAAATTAGTGGCTACTCTATTAGAATTCCCTCCCTATATATTCCATCTTTTATTTCTCTCTCTTTCCTAGCTCTCTCACCCTTTTTCTTTGTCCTTCTCCCAATTTTGTTCTCACACCCTCTTTTTTATCCTTCTCCCCTTTTTCTTTTACTCCTCCTCTCTCCCTAATCCTCCTTTCTCTGGTGGCCACCTTTATTTGGTGTTATTAGTATCGTGAGTACATCTGGGTTCAGTATTTCGTGCAGTGTGCCTTGTTGTGTGGTATTTTGTGCATTTAAATCAACACAGGAGAGAGAGTATCATGTAAACAGACACCAAGAGAGGATAGACCATTGGGAGACAAAGAATCAGTCCACATATGAAAGAGAAACAGGCTTCACCAGAAAAGGAAGTAAATGGAATGGAGGCATCTAACTTATCAGAGAAGGAATTCAAAGAAATGGTCATAAAGTGATTGAGAAGAATGGAAGAGAAATTCAACAACATGTGAAAAAAATAAGAGGAAATGTTGAAGAATCAAGAAGAAATTAAAAGTGACATCACTGCCATGAAGAACTCAATAGAAAGCATTAACAGTAGACTAGATGAAGCAGAGGATCGCATCAGTGGGCTAGAAGACAAGATAGAAAAAAAAATACCCAAACGGAGCAGCTTCTAGAAAAAAAATAAATAGCAGGAGGAGAGCCTAAGATAACATTTGGACAACACAAAACATAACAATATCCATGTAATAGGGGTGCCAGAAGGAGTGGAAACTGAGCAAGGAATAGAAAGTTTATTGGAAGAAACAATGACAGAGAACTTTCCAGATATAAGAAAGGATAACCCCACAGAAATAAAAAAAAGCTTAGAGAGTTCCAAACAAAAAGAACCCCAATAGACCAATGCCAAGGAACATTATAATTAAATTGGCAAACACCAATGACAAAGAAAGAATCTTAAAAGCGGCCACAGAGAGACAGAAAGTTACCTACAAAGGCTCCCCAATCAGAATAGGGAATTTCTCAACAGAAACACATCAGGCAAGAAGGGAATGGAATGAAATATTCAAAGTCATGCACAGGACACGTCTGAATCCAAGAATACTATATCCAGCAAGGCTATCAATCAAAATTGAGGGTAAAATTAGGAGCTTTAAGGACAAGAAAGAACTCAGGGAATTTGTTACTACCAAACAAGCACTGCAAGAAATGTTAAAGGGCCTACTGTAAAAAGTAAAAATAGGAAGCAAAGAAGGAACACAGGGGTAAAGAATAAAAATGGAGACAAACAATTATTTATCAATAGTAACATTAAATGTAAATTGATTAAATGTTCCAATCAAAACACATAGGGTAACTGAGTGGATAAGAATACATGACCCACATATCTGCTGTCTACAGGAAACCCACCTCAGAAAAAAAGATGCCCACAGACTGATGGTGAAGGAATGGGAAAAGGTTTTCTAAGGCAAATGGAAATGAAAATAGAGCTGGGGTAAGAATACTTATATCTGACAAATTAGATCTCAAATTGAAAGAGATAAGGAAGGCCACTTCATTATACTAAAGTGACCCATTCTACAAGAAGAAATAACTCTGGTAAACATATATGCACCCAATATAGCAGCACCCAAATACATAAAAAAACTTCTGGAAGACATAAAGGGAGACACTGAGAGCAATACAATCCTAGTAGGGGACTTTCATACTCCACTATGACCATTGGACAAATCCTCTAAACAAAAAATCATAAAAGAAGCATCAATCCTAAATGACTCACTTGAACAGGGGAACTTAACAGATATCTTCAGAACATTTCACCCCAAAGCCACAGAATATACATTCTTTTCAAGTGCACATAGGTCATCTCAAAGATAGACCATATATTGGGTCACAGGCAAAGTCTCTTCCAATTCAAGAAAATGGAAATCATATCAAGCATCTTCTCAGAACACAAAGGCATAAAGCTGGAAATCAACCACAATAAAAACAATCTAAAACAATCAAACACATGGAGACTAAACAGCATGCTATTAAACAATGACTGGGTACCACAGAGATCAAAGAAGGAATAAAACACATCATTGCAACAAACGACAATGAAAACTCAACAATCCAAAATCTATGGGACACAGTGAAAGCAGTCTTGAGAGGGAAGTTCATAGCTCTACAAACCTACTGTAGGAAACAAGAATCAATGATAATAAATTACCTAACCCTGCAACTCGAAGACTTAGAAAGAGAGCAACAAGAAAAGCCCCGTGTAAGCAGAAGGAAGGAAATTATAAAAATCAGAGCGGTGATAAATGACATGGAAACTAAGAAGACCATACAAAAGATCAATGAAACCAAGAGCTGGTTCTTTGAAAGGATAAACAAGATTGATGAACCTCTAACCGGGCTCACCAAGAAGCAAAGAGTGAGGACCCTAATAAACAAAACCAGAAATGAAAAAGGAGAAATAACAACAGACCCTACAGAAATACAGAGGATTGTAAAAGAATACTATGAAAAACCCTACTCCAGCAAACTGGACAATGTTGAGGAAATGGACATATTCCTAGGAAAGTACAACATTCCAAAACTCAATCAGGAAGAATCTAAAAATTTCAATAGGCCAATCACTATGGAAGAAATTGAAGCAGTAATAAAAAAGCTCCCAGCAAACAAAAGCCTGGGCCCAGATGGCTTCACAGGGGAATTTTACCAAACATTTAAGGAAGATCTAAAACATATCCTCCTCAGATTATTCAAAAAAATTCAAGAGGAAGGAACACTTCCAGACACATTCTATGAAGCCAGCATTACCCTAATACCAAAACCAGACAAAGACAACACAATGAAAGAGAACTAAAGACCAATATCCCTCATGAACATAGATGCCAAAATCCTCTACACAACCCGAGCAAATAGGATCCAACAGTACATCAGAAAGATCAAACACCACGACCAAGTAGGATTTATCTCAGGGATGCAAGGATGGTACAATATCGGCAAATCAATAAATGTGATACATCACATAAACAAATTAAAGATAAAAATCACTTAATCATATCACTTCATGCAGAAAAAGCCTTTGACAAAATACAGCTCCCGTTCTTGGTAAAAACTCTCAGCAAAGTAGGAATAGAAGAATCATACGCCAACATAATAAAAGCTATTTATGACAGACCCACAGCCAACATCATACTCAATGGGCAAAAATTAAAAGCATTTCACCTTAGAACAGGAACAAGACAGGGTTGCCCATTCTCACCCCTCCTGTTTGACATAGTACTGGAAGTATTAGCCATTGCGATTAGACAAGTAGAAGATATAAAAGGTATCCAAAATAGAGAAGAAGAAGTAAAACTGTCCCTATTCACAGATGACATGATATTGTACATAAAAAACCCTAAAGACTCCATCAAAAAAATTAGACTTAATAAATGAATTCGGCAATGTAGCAGGATACAAAATTCATGCCAAGAAATCTACGGCATTTTTGTACACCAATAGTGAACGTACAGAAAGAAAGACTAAAAAAACAATAAGATTTACCATCACACCAAAATAACCTAAGATACCTAGGGATAAACTTAACTAAAGAGGTAAAAGATCTCTACTCAGAAAACTACAGAACGTTGAAAAAAGAGATAGAGGAAGACATAAACAGATGGAAGAACATACCACGTTCATGGATTTGTAGAATCAATATTATTAAAATGTCAATACTACCCAAAGCAATCTATAAACACCACGCAATCCCCATTAAAATACCAACAGCATATTTTACAGACCTAGAAAAAACTCTCCTAAAATTTATCTGGAATAAAAAAAGACCCTGAATAGCTGCCGTGATCTTAAGAAAGAAGAACAAAGTAGGAAGGTTCTCAATACCAGATATCAAGCTATATTATAAAGCCAGTGTTCTCAAACCTGCCTGGTACTGGCACAACAATAGACATATAGATCAATGGAATAGAATAGAGAGCCCAGAAATCAACCCAAATCAAAATGCTCAATTAATATTTGACAAAGGAGGCAAGAAGATACAATGGAATCAAGACAGTCTCTTCAATAAATGGTACAGGGAAATTTAGACAGATATATGCAAAAAAATGAAACTAGACCACCAACTCACACCATACACAAAAATAATCTCGAAATGGATAAAAGACTTAAATGTAAAATGGAAAATCGTAAAAATACTAGAGGAATACAAAGGCAACAAAATCTCATACATATGCCAAAGCGGTTTCATCACTGACACAGCCCCTAGGGCATTGGAAACTAAAGAGAAAGTAAACAAATTGGACTTTATCAAAATAAAAAGCTTCTGCACAGCAAAAGAAACCATCAGCAAAACAACAAGAAAACCCACTACATGGGAGAACATATTTGCAAATGTTATCACTGATAAAGGTTTAATCTCCAACATTTATAGGGAACTCACACAAGTTAACAAAAAGAAGACAATCATTCTAATAAAAAAATAGGCAAAGGACCTAAATAGACACTTTTCAAAAGAGGATATTCAGAAAGCCAAGAGACATATGAAAACATGCTCAAAGTCACTAACCATCCGAGAGTTGCCAATCAAAATAACAATGAAGTAACATCTCACACTTGTAAGAATGGCTATCATCAACAAATCAACAAACGACAAGTGCTAGGGAGGATGCGGAGAAAAAGGAACACTCATGTACTGCTGGTGGGAATGCAGATTGGTGCAGCAACAATGGAGGACAGTAGGGAGTTTTCTCAAAAAATTAAACATGGATCTCCCTTTTGACCCTGTGATCCCACTTCTGGGAATATATCCTAAGAAACCAGAAACACCAATCAGAAAGGATATATGCATCCCTATGTTCATGGCAGCACAATTTACCATAGCTAAAATTTGGAAAAAGCCTAAGTGCCCATTAGCAGATGAATGGATTAGAAAACTGTGGTACATCTACACAATGGAATGCTATGCTGCTGTAAAAAGGAAGTAGTTCTTAGCATTTGCAGAAGTATGGATGGAGCTGGAGCACATAATGCTAAGTGAAATAAGCCAGTCAATAAAATAAAAATACCACATGTCCTCATTCATCTATGGATAATAATAACCATTATAAACTGGGGGAAAAAATGGACACAGAGGCAGAGCAGCATCAAACAGACTGCCTTATTACAGCAACAAGGACAGGAACATTGGGAGGGTGGGGTTAACTAATCAGTCAAGGTAATTTGGTGCATGCATTTAAGCATAAATAATGGACACAAAACACTGGGGGGTAGGCGAGGCAGGCGGAAGGGCACAAGAAAAAAGAGATATATGTACCAATATTTGTAAAACATTATGTAATCAAAAAGGAAAAAAAAAAGAAATGCCTTGTCACTGCTAGGAAAGAATATGAAAAGGTTCTTGTACACTGCAGGAAAAACCCTGAAAGAGAGCTACAACCACACAATAGGAATGTGAGAACACAATGAGAAATAACTGAGAGGAGCATGAAACTGAGCAAAACTCTTGGCAAACTAGTGCAAATCAATTTTCACTTTGAGCAGAGTGCAGAAAAGTGTTTGTACCATTTCGGTAACTCTCTGAAATTGAGCAGTAAGCACACCAGAGCACAGTGTTAGAAACCAGGAGGAGATGCTTGAAAAGAAGCAGTTACTTCCACCCTATAGTTTGCAAACAAGTGAAAATCATTTTTGGAACATGAGGAAACATGTAAAAATGTGTTTATACAATAAGGGAACATGCCTTACATAGAGGAGTGATGACACCTTAGCAAAGGTTTGGAAGCCCTGAGAATTGACTTGAAACAAAATTTAACGTAATAAACATGAAGAAAACTGCTGGCAATCACCTGTCAAGACCCTGAAAGAGGGCAGAATGGTGTCCGCATGAGTTGAGAAGTGTGTGGCAACAGGCAGAGAGCACACTACCCTACAAACTTAGAAACTACTGGGAATTCTGTCACTAGGAACAGTGCCCTGGAGAAAGTAGTTAGGATGCAGGGAAATCACTGCACAATGTGAAGAAGCGTATAGAAATTTCTCTTGTACAATACGGGGGTAAAAGCTAAAATAGAGCAGTAAGTACACTATGTCAGTGTGACGAAACACTGATAATTCACTGAAACGAGCACGAAACGGAGTAACCATTGGAAAAGAAGTGTACATCACAGCTCACTTTACGCATAGTGTGGAAAGGTATCTGTTCAATTCGGGTAAACCCCTGCAGTAGAGGAGTGAGAACACCACATCACTATGAAGGAAACCACTAGGAAATTCATGACAAGAAGCAGTCACTCATACCACATAGTTGGAAAACAAGTGAATTTGATTTTGGAACATGAGAAAAGATGTAGGAATGTGTTTATACATTGAGGGGAAATGGTTTACATAGCGCAGGAGCCGCATTGAAGCACAGTGTTAGGAACCTCAAAGAACTCACTTGAAAGCAGATCTCAACAGTAATAAAGAGTTGGGCGTTCCTAGAAAATATCTGGGAAGAGTGCAAGAAACAGGAGTGTAGCCTGTGAGAAAATTCCAGGTGAAGGACAAAAGCACACTAAAGCACAGTCATTGAACCCTATAGGAAATCAATGAAAGGCAGCAGTGCATTGTACTAGTGAGGTAACTCACAGAAATGATTTCTCAGTGTTAGGAAATAGTAAAACAAGGCTTTTGTAATCTGCTGCAAAAAAAACCCTGAAATACAGCAGTAAGCACTCTCAAGCAGTTTTAGAAACCACCCAGGATGCTCTCAAAAGCAACAGGACACTGAAGTAGAAGACAAGTGCCAATCACTTCCTTCTCACTGCGAGGTAAAAGCGAAGAAAGGAGTTTATGCAATCCTGGTTAATGCCTGACATACAACAGGAAGCACACTCTGTGCCTCAACCCAGTGTTGAAAACAACTGGGAACTCCTTGAAAAGAAGTAGTCATTTATACCAAATGATATGCAAACCAGTGAAAATCACTAGGGAACATGGGGAAACGGTGTAGAAAGGTGCTTGACAATGAGGGAAAATCAGTGCTTAAGAGTAGTTAGCACCTTACAGCACATGGTCAGAAGCACTCTGAAATCAATTATCTGAAACGGAGAAAATCACATTGCTACATTTCTACAGAGTGTAGAAATATGTACAAGCAAAGGGTGGAAATGCCTTACGTGGAGCAGTTAATACCAGCAGAGCTCAGTCTCAGGACCCATGAGAGTTCATTCGGGTGCCAAATTAAAAAGATGATATAATAAACACTGGGATGACTGTTGGAAATCACTTCTAATAATCAGATAAAAATGCAGAAGGAAGCTTGCAGAATTAGAGAAATCCATGGCAAAATGCAGAGAGCGCACTATACCACAGTTTTAGGAACCAAAGGGAAATCAAAGAACAGGAGTGATAAAGTAGACTGATTATTCAGGAAATATTTCTCAATGTGAGGAAAGAGGATATAAACCTTTTTGTACCATCCGGGTACAGACCTGAATTGCAAGTGTAAGCTGCTGAATTGCAGTATTAATCACACTGGGGCAGTGAGACAAACCACTGAGACTTCACTGAAGAGCCCCGTAAATGTGAGTGAAATGGAGAACATGGTAAATCAGTGCTCGCTCACTATAAGGAAAAGTGTAGAGAGTTTGGAGTACAATGTGAGCAAAACACTGGCATAGAGCAGTAAGTGCACTATCCAGAGTTTTGGAAACAACTAAGTAGGCCCTGCAAGAAGCAGTCCTTATTCCAAGTAGTATGAAAACAAGTGAAGATCACTGTGGAAGTTGAGGAAAGAGAAGAGAAAGGCATTTGACAATGTGGGGAATGCAGTGCTTAAGCGCAGTAAGCACATTATCTTGAAACTCTGAATTCACTGTATGGCAACAGCAAACTGGACTGAATGGTTTGAACACAGGAGAAAATAGCATAACAAAGGAAGAAAAGAGTGTAGAGAGAGTTTACACACAATGCATATGACTTCGATAGGGCAGTTATCTCACCAAAGCACATTGTTAGAAATCACAGAGAATTAACTGGAAAGCCAAACTGAACTGTAATAAACAGTTGGAAATCACTTGGAAACATAAGGCAAGAGTGCAAGAACTGTGTGGGTGCAAAGTGAGACAACGCCTGGTAAAAGGCTGAAAGCAAATTATACCTCAGTTTTAAACCCTATAGGAGAACACTGCAAAGCGGCAGAAAACTGGACAACAGACAAAACTCATGGAAATGCCTTGTCACTGCGAGGAAAGAATATAGAAAAATTCTTGTACACAGCAGGAAAAACCTTGAAACAGAGCTACATGCACACTATAGGAATGTGAGAAAACACGGAAAACTAACTGAGAGGAACACGAAACAGAGCAAAAGCCTTGGCAAACTAGTGTAAATCTCATCTCACTTTTAGCAGAGTGCACAAAGGTGTTTGTACCATTTTGGTAAGTCTCTAAAATTGAGCAGTAAGCACACCACAGCTCAGTGTTAGAAACCATGTGGAGATGGTTGGAAAGAAGCAGTTACTTCCACCCTTTGGTTTCCAAACAAGTGAAAATAATTTTGGTCCATGAGGAAACATGTAGAAATGTGTTTATAACCCGAAATGCGTAACATAGAGGAGTGATCGCACCTTAGCACAGGTTGGAAGTCCTGATAATTCACTTGAAACAAAATCTAAACTAATAAAAGCAAAATATTAAAATTAACCGTTTCTCCGAGACAGGGTAAGCCACGCCCACCAGCCAATCAGAGCGGCTGTATGCAAATTAGACCCGTCAACATGGCGGCCGCCACTCCCGGAGCTGAGTAAACAGCCCTTTCCATTGCGGCAGGAGGGAAAGTGAAGCTGAGCCCCTCAGCTCAGCTCCGATTAAACTGCCTCTAGCAAAACACAGCTTTTTGAAACATTGTAACAATCATAGAATCCTCCAGAGCTGAAGGAAAGAGCAGCTCCGGCCTAACCAGTAAAAGTAACAATTGTTTCATTATAGACTCTGCGAGGTGAAGCAGAGGAGGCTTCGTTAGTAGTTAGAAGGCCGCCTTAAAGGAACAGTGTATCAATTACCCCAGGCCTTCAAGGAACAGTATCAATTATAGGAGAAAAAAC
>PVJC01002126.1:0-82852 GCA_004026665.1 Murina feae | reverse complement strand
CCTCCTGGACTTGGAAGTCTATTTCTTTCACCAGGTGGGGGAAGTTTTCTGTCATTATTTCTTCAAATAGGTTTTCAATATCTTGCTCTTTCTCTTCTTCTGGTACCCCTATAATTCTGATGTTGGTGCGCTTGAAGTTGTCCCAGAGACTCCTTACACTATCTTCATACTTCTGGATTTTTTTCTTTTCTTTTCTTTTTTGGCTTTTCCAGCTGGGTGAGTTTTGCTTCTTTATATTTCATATCTTTGACTTGATTCTTGCGATCCTCTCGTCTGCTGTTGGATCTCTGTATATTATTTTTTATTTCAGTCAGTGTATGCTTAATTTCTAGCTGGTTCTTTTTCATATGCTCGAGAGTCTCACTAAATTTATCGGCAGTCTCTAGAATATTCTTGAAAAGTCTTATAACCGTGGTTTTGAACTCTATATCCAGTCGTTTGCGTTCCTCCATTTCTGTCTTTTGTGATTTGTTTCTTGGTCTCCGTATTTTGGCTTTCTGTGTTAGGTGTCCTATAGGGCCCAGTGATTCACTCTTGTTGTATGCCTTTGAAGGCTGGGTGCACAGTCTTGTAGTTATCAATGGGAGGTATCACTGGGAGGAAATGATCTGCGGGCTTTTCTCCTTGTTGTTTGGGGTTTGGATCTTTTGGAGTTTTGCCCAGGCTGCAGGCTGGCAGGCACACAGCTTGGGCGGGGTTGTAGGTGGGGTGGGGCGGGGTCTCAGAGTCACAGGGCGGAGCAACCCACAATGGCTGCTTTTCTGTGGCTGAGTCTGCACGCCTCTCAGTTCCCAAATCTCCGTGCCAGTGACTCCTGCGAACAGCACTGGCAGAAAATCCCTAGTCTTCAGCCCTGCTGGCCTGCAGCCCGCGCCGCACTCTCTGCGACCCGGGAGTCCACAATCTCCTCTCTAGCTGAGAACCCGACCGAGCGCAGCCGCCGCTCCCCTTCACCCGCGCCGCTGCGCCTCCGCCTCCGTTCCGCGCGTCCCTCGGTACCTTTCAGTTTTGGTGCAGGGAGCTACCACTCAGTCTCAAAGCACTCCTTCTCTTGCCTTCTGGTTGCAAAGCCTCCCCTCCCTTGGTTCTGGAGAATGGCCGTTTATCTGTATAGTTGTATTTAAAAATATAGTTGTGGAGGCTGCGCATTTAGGTATAAACCTCATGCCGCCATCTTGGTTCCTCTGTCTACTATTTTGTTGCTCCTTCAGTTGCTGAAGGAGATGACTTCCACCTTTGAAATATTTTCAGGGAAGGTTTTAGGCTTGCTAATAAAAAACCCAGACATTTAGAAAATAGTATTATAGTCTAAGAGACAGTGGAGAAAGCAGAGATAAACCTAAACAAGAAATAAATTGTTGTGGCGTAAGTGTCTGATAGTGTTGATAATTGTTAATAACTTGGTTATTATTAATAGGAAAAGAGTAAAGAGAAGATGAGATAATATAGGCATGCCATTTATATAGCTTTGCCATAAAGTTACATTTGATACTCTCCAAGTCTGTTCCCCACAGATTGATGGGGAAAAGGACTGGACAAATGCAGTTTAGGTACCTGCCCAGTAAAATCTGGGTGATGTGGGAAGATACTGGCAAGTCACACCTGAGAGCAAGTCAGTGGCTAGCATAGGGCACAAAACATGAGATATTTAACTAAGGAACAAAGAAGGTTCTCTCTCTTGGCACTTACTCTCTTGCACTCTTGGCCCTTTTGCTCTCGTGGGACTCCTGTTGCAGGGGACACACAGTGGAGATGACTAAATCTGCCCTAATGCTACATCGGACTCAGCTTCACCACGGAATGAAAACTGTGGACATTGTCTCTGCTTTTAGCTCTGTTGGAGCCCCAGCTACATATTTTCCAGAGCTGGTTTAACGACAATGGGACTTTACAAACCAAGAAATATAATGCCATACAAATAAAAATCATTCCTTCTCTGGTGCAAGTCTTAGAATATTTCTTTTCTGAAGATGTGGCAAGAACCCCACTCCCACTAGTGACAGAGGAATTTACCCACCCACTCCTCTAGCAATAGTGTGACCAACTCTCAATTATCCATGGTATTGAGAAGTACGTAGATAATTGACATCTACTCATAATCCAGAAGCCTCGGTTTAATGAGCAGTTTCCATATCCTCTTCAATGAGAGCTACTAACAAGGAGCAGAACAGGCTGTGTTTCGGTAGATTTTATTTCTCCTGCTCAGCTTTGGGTGGGGTTGCTAATGAGCAATGTGTTGTCTATAAGGCTGGGAGCCAGAGAGGAAATCAGGAGAAATCAGTGGCTAGTAGAGTCCACAATTGGATAATCAGCCTCAGAATAATATAACCATGTGTTCACGAGGAAGAGAGAAACAAATAAGCTCTCTTGTGATCCTTGATGGTTAAGAAAATCTGCCCTCTCCTCAGGATCTTCTCATTATAGAAACATGTGTTCTATGTATCCCAGTGGGTTGGAAACCAGAAATAGGTCCTATGCAGTACCCTGGTTAATTTGAAGAGCACTTACTTTTGGAGTTAGCAGCACTTGGGTTCTGCACCTTCCGTGTTCACAGCCCACATCATGGCTGGTTTGGTTTGGTTTTGAGACCCCACCATCACCACAAAGAGAGTAAGTGATGCAATTTACTGTGAGGGGATTCCCTATCGGGGAAGCAACTGGCGCCGGAAAGGCTTTCCTGTGCGTGGATAAAGGCAGTTAAACATTGTTTTTGCCTCAAAACAGGGTGAAATTCCAAAATACCACAGAGAGAGAAAGCCATGGTTTGCATTTAAGGGCAAGGGCAGTACTGCATAATCTGTGTACATTCAAATAAACATTTTCCACATTCGAACAACTGCTCCATAATTAAATGTAAATGCCCCATTCCCGCATAATATGCCATGCCCGAACACACCAATAATATCCCCATGGAGCCCTGCGACATACCCTCCTTTCCTCCATCTTAAACTGGAGGAGGAACTATAAAAACATTCCTGGAGCAGTCATGCAATTATCTCTGGTCTTTGGCCTCCAGCCTGATAGAAGCGAGACCATGTCTAAATGAACTCAGACTCCAAGCGAGTCAGAGACATAGGCATTCAGGGCCCGGAAGAGTGAAATCTGAATATTGAACTGCTTCATAACCATTCAATGTAAAATCATTACACTGGGGACTTGAGTTGAAGAATTACCAAAAGCTTGAATATAAAGAGCTACTTTTTTAGGTTTATAAGTAAAACCACACGCGCATTGAAAAAAAACATATAACAACCTCTATTTCCCCACAAAAGGCTGACTTTCTTGTTAAAACACAAGCCATGACGTGAACTCTAGTTATGAAACATATTTTATTTTTGTGAAATTTTAATAAAATGCAAACTATCTTCAGTAGAAATACTTTATTAATCCATATGTTTCTGTTCCATTGATGGTTCCTTGAAAATATAATAACTTATAATTAGAATAATGGATAATATATTTATAATAACCAAATTAAACCTGAAAGTAATTTTTTCCAAAGACCCCTGCCACCCCCCCCCCCAAAGAATCAGTCACATAACAAAACTTTTAAAAATGGCATGCTTCACATTATAGTTGGTTCTTGAGAAAGTGAAGCAGAAATAGACAAGTTTTGAAGGGCACATTTTATCTACTTGACTACTCTGTTGTCTACTGCATCATGGATAGTGTAGAGATTTAAGTGAAGTGATGGACTGCAGAGGATGGAAGTAGGGGAAGTATAGTGCTTTTAAGAAAATTGTAAAGTTTTTTTGGGGGGTGGGGGTGAAATATCAAGAATTCTTTTTACATTGGGAGAAACTTGCTTTTTTTATTTTTGTTTCATTTTTTTAAATCTTGGGAAGTAGCTGGCATTAAAGGATAGGCTGAGTAGAGTGGAAATGAAGATTGTGTAAGGATCACTAAGGGAATATGGCAGGACATGAGATTCAAGGCCAAGGTGGGCAAGAAAAGTAAGACTGAGTGAGCAAATGATGCTGTAGGACCATGAGATCTCCGGAGAAGGAGGTGTTTGACGGTCCTGATGAGGTAGACACATCATCTGAGACAATGAGCAGGGCAGAAGTGAGGTAAGGGTATTAGGATGGTGGTAAAAGTTTAGAACACATCACAGAAATGGGAAAGTGACTTACTTAGAGAAAGAGACAAAATTTTATAACATCAACTCAAGGTCCCTCTAAAACCCCACCTGGAGGTAGACAGTTGGATTGATCTATGACAAGGGCCTTGTCAGGTAAACGTGGCAGGAGGACAAACTTGGTAGAACACGAGGATGCTGATAATAAAGATTTGAAGAGAGCTAAATGGGGAAGACAAAGGGAGGATTCAGGGGACTGAGATCTCCGTGAAGTTCAAGTGGGTTTAGTGGGAGTGAAACGGCAATAGGATGGGAGATTTTCTTCCGAGTAGAACACTGATGTTTAGGAGAAGGAACTGGGTGATGACAAGGGCCAGTGCATAGCCAAGACAGTGGGTTGCTTCCATCCGCATTCTCTCACAAACATATGGAAAAGATCAGGAAGAAGGAGCTTGACATCATCTGCTTCCGTCAAGGCTCCGTGTACAGCACCCTGGAAAAGCGCAGGGAAGTCCCAAATGGGTCCTGGCCCCGCTGCTATGCAGTTCTCAGTCCCGCTTTGAGAAGGTGAAAGTGAAAATATCTGTTACACCCCTGTTTCAGGTATGGTGTGAAGAGTAAGATGTGCAGGTTCTTTGAAAACTGCAAGACTATGTATACATGTTGAGTATTGCTAAGGAACACATTTTTCAAATGCAAAAGTGTCCTCACTGTGAGCTTCGGCAGTTAGGAAATCTTTTAACAAAGAAAATAAAGATCTTAATTACTGGAATTTAATTATTATTCGATTCTAAAACCCTGCCTGGGAAGTCCTTTGCCTGATCTCTGATTCCCTTACTCCTCAGGATCCCCCAAGTGATGGTGAAAGGCTTGTTAGTAACTAAAGAGATCACCTGAGATAAAAACCCTATTGCCTGTTCACTTGACCCAGAGTATTGCCACTGCCTGGACATTCTTGTTTTCACAGCCCAATTGCTAGGCCCTACCCTAGTATATAAAGATATTGGTTTGGATTTGAGACAAGTTAGTTATGCTAGACACATTGGTCACCTGTATTTGGACTTCTGATTATCTTCCTTGATGTCAGCTTCACAGCCCAGTGTCCAGAACTGAAGTCCCACTCTCTCCAGGCCGCCTCCCCTTGGCAGGTGACCTGAAGTCTTCAGTGAGCTTTGTCAAGATCCTACGTGGCTATGATATTAGGAAATGACTTAAATGGTTAAAAAAAAAAAAAAAAAAAACAAGCCAAGGAGAGATAGCATGGATCAGTTTCCTCAAAAGGAAGAGTAATAATTAAGGCCACAGTATTGTTTTACGAGTCTTCTTTAAAGTGTACATTTTAAAAACTCAGACATAGCTAGTTTTATATCTGTATATCTATATTACAGATATTGATTGAGACAGACATTACTCTGTTTACAGAACTAACTTTGCAATGGATGGAATATTGCAATATTAATTGTCTTAAGGCATATTTTTCAAAGTAGTGAAAAATATCTGTTATGAGAACAAATTTGGGATGAAATCCTAAAAAATGTTGACCTTTTTTAGATGTCAATGAAAATAAGAACAATGAAATTGCTTTCTCTGACCTATTCTGTCTTATAGGCAATTTTACATTAGTTTGCAAATGTTGCTCCAGAATAAACCAATTATGTTTGGTGAAACACATGTGGAAGTTGAGGCCCTGATACTCCATCTCTCTGTTTCAAGCCCCTTTCTCCCCCCCTTTACTTACAGAAACCACCAATAGATTCCAGCTGGCTATCTTACTGAAATAGTTCAGAGAAAGAAAATCCCAGTTCGAAAGTCTTTCTAATGATCTGTTTGATAACGCCATGAATTGTAAGTCTCTCACATGCAAAAATAAATAAATTAAAAAAATTTAAAAATGGCCCGGCCAAGTTTTATGTGGATGAAGAGAAGTTTAGATATCTCTTGGACTTGCATCTAACATCAACAATACCACAGTTATTAATAGCAAGACCTGTGGAGCTAAACTTACCTCACTGTCAGCCAAGAATGTGCTTGCTGCAATGTATTAGGCTTGTCTTTGACAAGTTTAAGACACTATAATGAAGCAGTTGCATGGGACAGACAGATAAAGTAATCCATCAGATAAATCAGTTCTTTATCCTATTCATGCTCACATTCAAAAGCTAATTCCATAAGGAGAGCAGGGTTGGGAGACATTTCTTTGTTACAGTGTTCTAGACAGTTTTCTCTTTTTTATGGTCCAAGTCTTTGTATGCATTGTAGAAAGTATGATAAGGCCCAGCAAAAAGACTTGTAACCTCTAAAGTGCTTTGCAAAGATAAGTTAGGAGTAAAAAGCCACAATTAAAGCAGATTTCTGGTCCTGATGTTCAGTTCTGCTATGGACTGAATTGTGTCCCCTAAAAGCCCTTATGTTGAAGTCCTAAACCCCAATGTGACTATATTTAGAATCATCTTGAGGAGGTGATAAGGGTGTAATGAGAGCACAGGTTGAGCTACAATCCAACAGAGCTGTGCCTTTGTAATAAGAGGAGGAGACAGCAGGGCTCTCTCTGTGCACACCGTGGAAAGAACATGTGAGCACGGAGAGAAAGCACCTATCTGCAATCCAGGCAGAGAACTCTCTCCAGAAACTGAATTGGCTGAACCTTGGTTTGGGATTCAGCCTCCAGAATGTGTACAGAATGTTGGTAGATATTTGGCTGTTAAAGGTCATTCTGGTGAGGTCTCATAAATGAGGAACAGGTTATTGGCAGTTAATTGGAGGAAAGGCATTTCTTATTATAAAGCAGCAAACAACTTGGCTGAACTGTGTACTAGTATTTCATGGGAGGTAGAAGTCACAAACCATGAAAGTGGTTATTTAGTTGAGGGCATTTCAAAGGAAAAGTTGAAGGTGTGGTCTGCATCCTTCTGACTGCTTACACAATAAAATGCAAGAGAGGGGAGATATATTGAAGAAAGAGTTGTTAACTTAAAAGGACCAGAACTTAGAGATTCGGAAAAATTTCAACTTGTCCATATTTCAGAGAATGAGAAGGTGTGTTTAGAAGAGAACGCCAAGGGCTGGCATCACGTGGTAAAGAGTTTATGGGATTGTACCAGTAGAAACCCTGATCGTCTGGCCTGTAAGGGGATAAAGGTGGGGCACAATGAAGGGTGGAGGACACTTACATTCTACAGGACAGGATGATTAAGCCATTTTGCAGCAAACTTGCTTTATCATTCAAGTAAAGGGAATAATGACCCCAAAGGTGATTCAGAGGTCATCAGGGCTGCCCCTTCTACCACATGCTCAACAGGTAGGGCTGGTTCCCCTTATATTTCTTCTTTAGTCTTGGTTGACCAGGATGTCTGGCCCAGGGGTGGCCTTAGGCAGAGGTGGGACTTAGGCAGAGCTGTTTGTTTAATGCTGCCATCCCAGTGGGCCTGGAGGGCAGAGCATTTAACAAAAGAGGATTATTCTTAAGCCTTAAAATCTAATAAAATCTAATGGGATTTGCTCAGCTGGGTTTTGAACTTGCTTGGGAAACATCACTCCTACCTTCTTTTGATCTCTCCCTTTTTGAATGAGAATATCTGTCCTTTGCTTGTCACATGATTGCATTTAGGAAACACCAATCTTGTCTGGCATCACAAGGATTTTGGAGAGGAATTTTGCCTTGAGATGAATCATATTTCCAGATTTAGACAATATTTGGATGAGACTTTGGACTTTAGTGTTGATGTTGGAATGAGTTAAAACTTTTGGGCTGTTAGGATGAAATTAATGTATTTTGCATATGACAAAGACATGAATTTTGGGGAGCCAGGTATGGAATGCTATGTATTAAATTGTGTCCCTCACCCAGATTCCTATGTTGAAGCCCCCAACCTCCAGTGTGACTATATGTGGAAAGAAGGCATATGTGTGGGTGATAAAGTTTAAATGAGATCATATGGGTGGGCCCCTAATCAATAGGGCTGGTGCCATTTTGAGAAGAGGAAGAGACACCAAAGTTCTCTTTCTGTGCTCACTGAGGAAAAGTCATGTGAGAAGGCCGCTTTCTGCAAGGCAGGAAGAGTGCCTTCACCAGATGCTAAATTGGCTTGAACATTGATTTTGGACTCATAGCCTCTAGAACTGTGAGAAAATACATTTATGCTGGTTAAGCCACACAGTCTATGGGGTTTGTTATGACAGTCCAAGCTGATTACACAAGTTCACTTAATAAATATTTATTGAGCATCTACATTGTTCTAGGAGCTGCCTAGCACAATGGTCAGCAAACTAAAGCTTATGGGTGAAATTTGTCCCTCTGCCCATTTCTGTAAATAAAGTCTTATTGGAATACAGCCATGCCCACTATTTTATACTAGAGGTCTGGTGCACAAAATTTGTGCACTGGACAGGGGGTGTCCCTCAGCCCAGCCTGCACCCACTCCAATCTAGGACATACCTCTCACAATCCAGGACTGCTGGCTCCCAACCACTTGCCTGCCTGCCTGCCTGATTGCCTCTAACCACTTCTGCCTGCCAGCCTCATCACCCTCTAACCATTCCCCTGACAGCCTGATCAATGCCTAACTGTTCCCCTGCTGGCCCAGTCACCCTAACTGCCCTCCTCTCTAGGCCTGGTCCCCCCCCAACTGCCCTCCCCTGCCAGCTATCTTGTGGCAGCCATCTTTGACCCCATGGGGGAAGCCATCTTGTGTGTTTGAGTGATGGTCAATTTGCATACTGGTTGTGACTAATTAGCATACCAGGGCTAATTATCATATCTCTTTCTTGTTATATAGGATATTTTCCATAGTGCTTTCAGGCTACAGTGATACAGTTGAGTAGTTAATAAAAACAGAATTTATATGGCCAATAAAGCCCAAAATATTTGCTATCTGATTCTTTGCAGAAAACAATTGCCTCACTTGGGTATAGAATCTTAGAATATAGCAGCCACATTCTATAATAACTAGGGGCCTGGTGCACAAAAATTTGTGCACTTGGGGGGTGGGGGTCCCTCAGCCTGACCTGTGCCCTCTTGCAGTCTGGGGCACCTCGGGAGGGATGTCCACCTGCTGGCATGCCTGGCCAGCCTGGGTGAGGGGCTGGGAGCCATTTTCAGGCTGCCCACAGCCCCTTCAGGGTTCATGCACTGGGGGGTGAGAAGGCTGGTGAGTGCAGGCCTGGACGTTTCCCACCGGAGGGCCCACAATTGCACATGCCTGGTGGACCCCCACCACTGAGGGGACACACCTGGCGCAGAGTTGGGTGATGAGCCAGGGGCGGACGCTGGTGCAGAATCCCTCGGTGGGGCCCGCTGCTGAGCAAACACACCCAGGGTGGAGCTGGGCAGTGAACTGGCTTCGGATTCTCCGCACTGTGCAGCAGACGCTCCCGCACGCCCTGTGGAAGCCCCTGGGGGGCGGATGAAGGTAGCGGACCCTGGACGGGTGTTCCTGGACACCCTGTTGAGGCCCCCAGGGCAGAGCCAGGCAGTGGACCCAAGACAGGTGTTCCTGGATGTCCCACAGAGGCCCCTGGGGGGCAAAGCCAGGCAGCAGACCCAGGACCGCTGCTCCTGCACACCCTGCAGAGGCCCCGTGCTCCTGCATGCCCCGGGGAGGCTCCCAGGGGGTGGAGCCAGGCAGTGGACCCAGGACAGCTGCTCCTGGACACCCCGAGGAGGCCCCAGGCCAGACCCCCCTCCCACTGAGCTGACACACCTGGCACAGCTATGCCGGCCGGCCGCGGAGGTTCCCAGTGCAGAGCCACCCTGCCAGCCTCCATCTTGGCTGGGTTAATTTGCATACAGCCGCTCTTATTGGCTGGTGGGCATGGCTGTGAGCAGAGGCTCAGCCAGTCTAGGCAGGCAGTTGCAACAGAAGCCTTTGGTTTGCTCTAGCTCCATGGCTGTTGGCCTCCATCTTGGCTGGGTTAATTTGCATACAGCTGCTCTGATTGGCTGGTGGTAATGGTCAATTTGCATGTTTCTCTTTTATTAGATTTCAAAATCTAACACGATTTTAATAACGTGAAAGTCATTTTCTCTCTTTGAATTAAAAAGCCTGATTGGTTGAACCACCTGTCAATCTTCGACAGATGTGACATTTTCTTTCATTAACTCAGAGGGAAAGATGGGCTATCAGTTCAGCAGGGTTAGGAAGGACTTCCAAAACAAAAACTGAAAGTTTTGTCTTTGAGTTTTAAAAATGTAATTCCATGTTTTTTTAAACATATATTTTATTGATTTTTTACAGAGAAGAAAGGAGAGGGATAGAGAGCCAGAAACATCGATGAGAGAGAAACATTGACCAGCTGCCTCCTATACACCCCCCACTAGGGACATGCCCACAACCAAGGTACATGCCCTGGACCAGAATTGAACCTGGTACCTTTCAGTCTGCAGGCCGACGCTCTATCCACTGAGCCAAACTGGTTAGGGCTCCATATGTTTTATTAAGATGGTGACATGAGAGGCTCATGAGCTTCTTTCCCCCCATAATCATATAGCTACACACAAAGCAATTCCCTCTGGAAAAGATCCAGAAATTAGTTGAGCAACTCCTACACTTCAGACAAATACCCACATCAAAATGGCTAAGAAAGGCTGAAACATATTCTGGCTATAAACCCCAGCTCTTATAGTGGACCATAGGTTCAAGTAGGAACCCACAACTCCTAGCTTCTCCTTAAGGAGAAAATGGTTTGGACACTACCACACCCAGTGCCCCAAATATTAAGACTCTTACTGGAGAGATGGGCCTCTAAAACTCCCACCTCTGAAAATCAGTGCAACTTGTGTCCAGGTGATCCATAAGACTCTAGAAAACAATTCTTAAATGGTGTGTGAACATTCACTGAGCCTGTTCCCCCAGGGCTCAGCATAGTGTGAATATTGTGACTTGAACCATCCTTGCATCCCAGGAATAAACCACCCTTGATCACAGTGTATGATCCTTTTAATGTATTGTCACATTTGAATTGTTAATATTTTGTCAAGGATTTTTCTATCAGGGATATTAGCCTGTAACTTTCTTTTTCTCATATTGTCCTTGTTTTGATAATGATGCTTAATCCTTTCAATGTGCTCTTGTAGTTGATTTACTACTACCTTGTTGAGAATTTTTGCATTTATATTCATAACAGTTTTAACAAATATATATTCATACGCTCTCAACTAGCATCACTAGAAATTATTTATATGTAAATATGTCATATCTTATAGAATACTTAAATATGTCAGTATTTAATATACATGAGCTAAAGGAAACAGAAAATAATCAATAACACTACTTTTTAAAATCTAGCAGTGTATAATTTAAATTAATTTCTCTTGATGATTCCAGATGTTAAAAATTGAATATCCCTTGCTTTAGTACTATGTTAAATCTTAAGCAGTCTTTTGCATCTAGTGAAAATTTTGACCTACCAGTGTAAGAACTAGTTCTCTTTCTGAGCATCTGTGAAATCCTTGAAAGCAACCCAGTACTTTCAAAGAGCTCTGGACTTTATCTGTCCAGGCTCCATACTCCTTTATAATGTAACCTGGGAGAAACCTCTGGCCCTCCTGTTGCCTCAGTTTCCTTATTAACCAATGTGATTAGTGATTCAAATATTTCTAAGTCTGTATCCTCATCCCAAAAATATGCTCCTGAAGTTAAATGTGGTTAGAGTTCAATCACTTTTATCACTTTCATGGTACTATCTTGGACAGTGGTTCTCAACTTTGGCTGCACATTGACATCACTTTGGGGAGATTTAAAAAGACCAATGTTTGGTCTCATCCATAAAAGTATTTTTTTTCAGTTGCTCTGGGTTTGGCCTGAGCATTGTATTTTTTAGAAGCTCCTTAAGAGGAGCCAAGGTTGAAGATCACTGACCCTTGATCAAGTCACCATCTCTCTAAACTTCATTATTACAGCAGTTGCTATTGAGTTTCACAGCTTCCATTTTCCCCTCTCTAACTGCAACCAGGATTATGTTTTTAAATTTATATGACTGTCCAAAGGTTTCCCATCAGAAAGTAAAATATAACTCCTGGCCATGGCCAACAGGATGACATGACCTGGCCTCATTAGGCATTTGCCACTTCCTCCTCTCTCACCATCCTCCGGCTTGCCTCCTCCTGGTCTCTTGAACACACTGGTCACACTACAGCCTCAGGGACATTGTGCATGTATTTTCCAGGCATCCACATGACTCCCTCCTCATGTCTTCCACATCTCTATTTTAATGTCACTCTTTTTTTTAGAGAGGCCTTTCTTGAACACCTACTATGAGTAGCTGGTTCTTATGGGAAATGGCAGGATAAAATGTTAAATGAACCTTTCAGTTTATGTCAGTTGCCTTTCATTAATGTGAACCAGAGTCAGTAAGAGGGGTGATCTTTCATAGGTCATTCAGTGTCTCTGGGCTTCGGTTTCTTTATCTGTAAAATAAGGGAAGCTTAATTCAGTTTGTGAATATTTGTATGCAGTTTGCCTCCTTGTTTCCCAGTGAACGTCAATGGTTCCAGGCTTCTATGAGAATGTGAAACAGGACTGTGTCTTTAATATTCACATAATCTAAGAATCCAGTTTTTGAGTTCAGTAAGAACTATTGTGTGAGATGACTGTTCCCACTGAATATGTTGCCCACTTTTTTTCCTCCTATGCTTGCCATATTGTGTTCAGGTGATTACGTCAGTCATGCCATCTAGATTATAATAAGTACTATTCAAATGATGGTGGATATTGAACAACTTGAGGATGGAATAAAAATGTCTTTGTTTATATGGTCAGTTTTGTCTTATTATAAGTAGGAATTTAATACTGTTATTTGGTGCTGCTACAGCAGAAATTACTTGAAATTATATTTACTTCTGATTTGAATTCATGAAGATTTTTGTAATTCATATTAATGTTCATGTCTATCACTGTTTTCTGGGTATAATTATAAATATAACCAGAATCAGAGGGGTATTCTTTTTTCATCTATTTATCTAATAATTCCATAAATATTAACTAAATGCTTAATGTGTGACTCTGCTAAATGCTGAAGATACAGAAATTAAAAAGGTACCACAAATAACTACAATACAGAGATGTAAATGCTGATGAATCAAGGCACTCAGTACTAGAGGACAGTGGCATGATGACCTCCTGGGGGGAGTCAGGTTTTGTCAAGCAATGCTTCAGAGAGGATGTAATATCTGACCCAAGTCTTGTGCAGGAATTTGCTACATGGAAAAAAATGAGAAAAGAGGAGAGCAGAAGATGATAAGCTTGAAAGAAAGAATTTGGCAGAAATATTTTTTTAATGAAAGACCTGAAGGCCTTTGGTACCAATTTCTTCATCTGCATTTCCAATAGGAAGTCACCAACCTTGAGGACCTTACAATGAAACTCAGTATGATGTTGATGAAATGATAACTGGGCCGTTACTAAGATTCTTGAATATTTTCCCATGGAAAATTCCCTTACAGTCTGTTGTTTCCCACCGACATGACCATTTTTTGTTTGTTTGCTTCATTCATGAACCTGCAAAGAAAAGGCCTACAAAGAGAAATGTTTGTGCTCATGAGTATAAAATCTCATACCCTCTGCTATGATTATAGCCAGTTGACTTGAATCTGTTTGTATACAATAAAGGGGTATAAAGGTTACCAATGTTGACCTCTCTTTTTCAGCCCAGGAGTCTTGCATGGTTGGTCCTTTTGTATTTGCTTTAAGTGAAGTTGAAGATAGTGGATCAATGTGGGAGGGAGTATGTGTCTTGTAGATTCTGGACTTTTGTGCTCAAGTAATATGTAAAACTTCATGAACTGACGTAGGCACTTTCCCAGTTGGATTTGGGAAACATATCAGTTCCTCAGTGTTTTTAGGGGTTTAATACAGGATGTTCTTTTACTAATTTTTTGACTGTCCTGAGTTTTTTTCTGAAAAAAATCATTTTAATGCTTTGCAAGTAGAGATGACAGGTAACTTTATTTAGTTATAACAGAGAGAAGAGAGCTATTATACACTGGACATTATATTATAGTTTGGTTCTTCAATCATAGCAAAGAAAGCTGACAACTAAGGATAGCGTATACTTTCTATTTTCCTCCTTTTGGACACTCCTCCAGTTAGGTGGTACTGCCTCATCTCCCGAGAGCTCAGTCCTGGTATTTTCTTTCCTATTTTCCTCAGTGACTGGGTCATTTCACCTAGTCTCAAAGTCTACAACACCATCTCCAGGCAAATGGCTTCCCATGTAGGTCTCCAGCCAGGTCTTCACCAGACACAGGGCCTCCTCCAGACTTAGCGTTTCTCTGTCTCTTCCTCTCTCTGGCTGGCCAGAGAGAGGGGTGAGACCTGAGGTTCCAGTCTGGATTCAGAGGCCCTTAGGTCTCTAGTATAATACTCAGCGCAGTCTAGCTTTCTAGTATAGCTTTCACTTGGATTTAGGGCCCAGCCAATTAATAAAGGTGTTTTGTTTTTTCTTCTTCTCTTTTTCCTTTGCCAATTTTTCCTTTGGTCTGTTTCATTAAAACCTTATTGTGAGGGACAGTTGTGGTTTGGGCAGGATTTGGGTATTTATGACAGAGATCGTATATCATTTGAAAAACCTACAATATTTATTACTTGGATTTTTATAAAAAATTTACCAACTCCTGCAATATATAATTCTAGTCTAACAAATCTGGAATATCAAAATGAAATAGAAAAAAAGTCTGGGAAAATATGAAACACTAAAATTTAAAGAAGAGTATGAGACTTCAAATATAAGACCAACAAATACAGAATAAATTTAGAAATATTATCAAGAAATAATTTCTAAATTAGATTCTTGATATATATTTTATAAGTGATTACATTTTATATTTAATTAACCAGATAATTTTTCTGCCATAAAATAGAAATAATATAACAAAATACACATATAAAAATATGAATTATCCTGATGAATAGAAAATATTAAAATTATACCAGTTTGTTTTACAAAGATAGTATAATGCTGCATCTAAAATATAAAATTAAAAACAAATCTTTAAAATTAGAGGATTCGGCAGGTAAATTAGGTTGCATTAATTAGTTACATAGCCAATAAAATATAAATATAAATATAATTATACAGCATGTAAAATTTTAATTATATAATGTTAAGTGAAAAAAGCAGGATATAAAATTGTATCTACCATACATTGCTTCCCTGAGTAAATATATATGGGAAACAAAAAGATTATAAGTAAATATAATCTTATTAGGATTATAGTCTTATTAGGATAGTGAGATTACATAAGGTTTTCAAAAAAACCTATTTGAATAAATCTTTTATAATATGACTAGAGGCCTGGCGCATGAATTCGTGCATGGGTGGGGTCCCTTGGGTTGGCCTGTGGGGATCGGGCCCCAGCTTGTGCCCCCAGCCCCACAGCCCCACAGCCCCACCTGGCACCCTGCCGTGGCCTGGTGCCACCCCCTCACCTGTTCCACCATCCTGTCTGTGGGGCTACTGATTGGGGCAGGCCCCCTGCCTGGCTTCCTCAGTGCCTGAGAGCTGGGCAGTGGCTCTGTGCCCCGCCACTATTGCTGGTCACCATCTGCGGGGCAATCGGTGGAATGATTGGGCCACTGCTTGCATGAGCCTTGGCCTGGTGCCACCCGCTCACCTACTCCATCATTCTGCTGTGGTCCCACTCTTGTCAGGGCCCATCGGGGCCAGTAGCACTTCCACTACTGCCCACTGCCAGCACTACATTGCTGGCACCTGCCATGTTCCATGCCACCCCCTGGTGTTCAGCGCACATCATAGTGAGTGGTTGAATTCCCGGTCTCCCTGTTGAACAACTGCCTGAGGGAACAATATTTGCATATTAGGCTTTTATTATATAGAATTGTATTCACTTTACACTAAAAGGAAATGTTTAATTAAAAAAATTCATCTACCTAATTTTTACATGCATTACAGATTATTCACCTTCAGATAAGATTTGGTGGGAAGTTAATTTTTGGGCTATACAATATTTTACTTTCTACTAAATTCATCATGCTAATGTTGGCTATCCTTATTGCATGTTAAATATTTTTTCCATGTTGTGTCACTTATTGATATTAATTTTTATTATGATATCTATACATTTGATCAATACATCTTCTATTTTGCTTTTTTCCAAATTGTTTATAAAAATATTTACACTAAAATGAAACCACTGTCTTGAAGTTCTTGATGCACCTTCTAAATCTCAAACACAATCGAGAGATCTCAGTTTTTCTTTTCCTGTTTTATGGAGTATGGGCTTTGCTTCCTGAAGTTTTCTGTCCACTTGAGCACAGCCTGGCCTCATTTCCTTCCATTATTACAACCACCTAAATGGAAGTATTTACTAAGGTTGTACATCTTCTGCCCACTCCTCTTTGTTATTTTCCTTGAGTATCTTGTCTGCTTCCAATTTTCTAAACATCGCCTCTGTGAAGATGACTCCCAAATGTCTTTTCCAGGTCTGTCCCTCTGAGCCCTGGACTTGTATTTTTAAATGTTTATTTGATATCTACTTGGCTGTTCTAATGGAATTAAACTCAACATTACCCAAACTCTCTTTATTCCTTTCAATGATAGTACTTCTTGTCATCTAACTTTGAAGTCATATTTAACCTTTCTCCACTTTCCATTGCTCACTATCGGGTGAATACTATCTAAGCAACATTCCTTGGTTTTTCCATGCAGCTGAGAGAATGTGCAGAACTGTAGGGTCATGGCCTCTAGACACAGGTGACTTTAAGTTCGGGCCTTCCCACAAACTAGTTGTGTGACTTTGGACAATTTTCTTAAGCTTTCTGTGCCTCAGTTTCCTTATTTGTAAATTGGAGATGCTAATACTATTTTAGCATATTTTTCTAGGGTTATTTTGAAGAATAAAAAGTAATGTATGTTATGTCCTCAGCAGAGTGCCTAGCAGAGTAGTACTCAATAAATCTTATCTATTAAGAGCAAATTTTTGTGGATGACCTGCTGCTCTCCCATACTGAAGGCAGTATTGTAATAAACACTCATATATGATTCAACCTTGTCTCTGCTTAATTGGCTCAAGTAGTGACAGGCAGCATGGACCCATTGATTGTCTGGTTACATATTCTGGCAACCAGGAAGGGATGTAAGCGAGAGACTCCTCTGGTGCTACCAGGTATTTTCCTGTTTTGAGTCCCAGCCACAGCCTCAGCAATCCCCATAATCTCACCTAAGTCAAAGTATATTCTAACCTGGCTGAGAGTTGTGTGCCCCCTGGACCTGGGAGTCAACCTTAGACTTGGGAGTCAACCTTGGAATTCAGTCCATCCCTAGTCAAGAACTAACTAAAATCAGGGAAAGATTAACAACCTTGTTGCCCAAATGACGGAGTCCCACCCCAGCTCCTCCCAAGTCCACCTTGCCTTCTTCCCCATGTAATCTTTATCTACCCTATATAAACAGCTGGCTTATGGGGGGCTGCAGAGCAGATTTTAGTGGATGACCTGCTTCTCTCTCATACTGACGGCAGTATTGGAATAAACGCACATATGTGATTAAAATAAATCTTATCTATTATAATTATTTCCATTGCAAGTGCTATACCACCTTACATATCCTGTTCAGGCTCTTTTTATTTCTAAGGCCGACTACTACTGTGTCACACACAGATGGACATTCTGGCTTGTGCACAATAGAGCTACATTATTTTTTCTACAATGCAATTTTAAAGTTTATGTGGAATCTACTGAATCCTGGTAAGACTTATGCCTCATGTGACTTCTGATTAAGTGAAGGGAAAAACTGCACAGTGGAAACATTGGGTTCCTGGCTTACAGTGGGCCATTTGGTGTGAGAGCAGCAGGTTAGGAAGCCTCAAGAAAAAAAAAAATCCAAAGTCAGATGCACAGTGTGGAATGTAAAAATAAAACAAAACAGGAGGTCTCACGCAACATCAACTCAGGCAAAATTAGTCTGGGGAGAATTTACGGATCAGAAAATCTCAGAACAGGAAAACGGGAAGCTATGGTGTTGACACTGGATATTTAAGCAAGACTTACTTTGTTAAGCAACAACAAATAATTCCTCTCTGTGGAGTCATCTGCTCTCTGGGTCATGGTGTTCAAGAGGCACAGTTCCCTGTCTGTTTTTTCTTTTATCCATAGTCAACTGCTTTTTACCTCTATGGAGCCATTGGCTCAGAATGAAAACATCATTTATATAATCGGTTTACAGCTTGATTTCAAATCAGTTAGTTGTCCAGCCATTGATTTAGGAAAATCTCTTGTTGCCTGATGGTTGCTGTAGAGTAACAGACTCTTGGCTCTGGAATCTGTGTCTGACCTGAGTGCATAACTAGGTGCTGGCCATGTGACTTGTGCTTAGCAGGGACCCCTATGTGGTTTAATGTTTTGCTATTGCCATCTTGAAATTTTTATAAATTTTGAAGACATTTTTACCTTGCACTGGGCTCTACAAATCATCTAGCTAGTCATGGCTTGAATGAACCTTCTATGCAAGGACCTCTTAAAGGACAGAGCTGAGATTTCATCAAGTGCGTAAAACACATTGGAGGAACTCTAGTGTCTGCTTATTTAATGGTTGTCTATGTGGGGCAGAATCTGGTTTGAAACTTGCTTTAATTAGAACCCAGGAAGTTGTGGGGAGTAGTTATCCCTCCGCTCCCATTGCTGACTATGATTTTCTAACAAAAAAGTATCTAAAAGTGTGCAAGAACGAATATGCTTAGCTCAGTTCCCAATAGCAACATCCAGTTTTCAAGGGCTCCATGGTTCATCAAAGCATCTATAATAATAATCTATAATAATAAAAGTGTAATATGCTAACAGATAAAGCCAGACTGTGAGGGAAGCCCAGATCTCAGGTGCTGGAGAGAAGCCAGTGCTGGCATCCAGGGGAGGAAAGGCCTACTCTTACATGAATTTCATGCATTGGGCCTCTAGTAGAGAAATAAAACACATGATACAGAACTTTTGTGAGTTCAGTACAATTGAACTTATATCAGAGTATTCATATGTTATCAGAAAGCTAAATAAAATCAGATTATAAAAATTATCACATTAACTTATTTTGCTAAAGGCTATAATTTTTCATCTTACCCCCCTACACTAAGCCTATATCTATATACAGTTCAACTGGGGACAGTAGTTGGGTTGTTTTTTCTTGTGTGTATTCTTTTACTTAGGCAACTGAAACAAAATTAGAGTATTTAAGAAAGTGGTTGCCCCCAAACTACCGCATGGTCTTTTTGTTTAACGGGCACCCCAAGGCCTTTCCAGTGGTGACAGTGTGGTGACTGTGATGGAAGGTCTGACCTGCGCTAGGAAATGCTTAGTAGGATCCACAACTCTTTTCTCATCCCTAAGACTACCCAGCACTTGCCATGTGACTGTGGCTGGATTTGAAGGACACCTGGCATGAGCAATGCACTGTGAACATAAGGAACTGCAGGCTTTATAGAGACCTTTATTTATAGCCAATTTCACATTTGAATGAATCAGGCAAAACAACAGGAAAACAAAACAAAAACTCAAGATTCACAATTTAATGCTCTCAATTTCTTCTACTTTTTTTTTTTTTTAAATCCTCACCCAAGGATATTTTTCCATTGATTCTTAGAGGGAAGGAAAATACAGAGATAAATATTGATGTGAGAGGAATACATCTATTGGTTGCCTCCTGTCATTGTCCAGACCAGGGCCTGGGCCAGGGAGGATCCTGGAACCAAGGTATGTGCCCTTGACTGGAATTAAACCCAGAATCCTTCATCTGATGCTCTATCCACTGGCCAAGAAATTTCTTTTACTTTTGATTGGAGTTATTGTGTTGGGTTATGGGTATGTCCAGTTATTTAGAATAAAATAATACTCTGGGTTTTATAACCAGAACTATTTTTTTCTCTTTAATCAGCTTCTGTAGATATTAAATATCAACATCTTAACCTTATGTTCTTATATTAGTTTCAGAGGTAATCAGTACTACGGTTTTCTTCTAACATGCTTCCACCACTAAAATGTCTACACAGTTTATTAGACCTCATTCACAGGGCCATACAAAGAGAAAGTAGAGTGCTTTATTTTAGATAAGGAAGGGCCACAATTTATCAAAAGAAGAACATGTCACATGTTGTAGTCAGCAATTTTAATAGCAGTAATAAATATGGCAGTAAGTTAATGTCAAACACATAATTTAATATTGGTAATTATATACCCACAAACCTCATACAAGCTAGGCTCAGACTTTCAGTTCCAACAGGCACAAATGCATCATTACATGACTGTGGGTTTTCAGATGTTTCACCAGAAAAGTATTTTTTTATTCCAACGCTATGTGGTGTCAGGTCAAAAGACTTTCTTCAGGGGTACTTTTTTTTTTTTTAAAGGAAACCTTAATTAATAAATTTTATGAGAAAGCCACAAAGCTAGATGTATTTACAGCTCTGAACTGAGACCAAGTTAAAGGAAAGAGCCAGAACTAATCACAGAAATGAGCAAGGACGGTTGGGCAATATTTAAGGTTTTCAAAAAGTGGTTTTTTTTCACCTCATATTGAAGGTTTTAGGTCTTTTTAAAAAATTGGAAAAAAAGCAATAGGAGAATGTAAGGGAACAATACCATAATGGGTTTTTCTAACTGGTCACTTATATCTCTGTGGAATTCAAGACACACACAGAGAAAATTGAGGAGGGGAAGATAAATACTGCTGTTGTTTTTAAACATTTTATTGTGAAATACTTTTCAAACTCTCAGGAAAGTTGCAAAGATGGAACACAGAAATCTATTTTTCCATTGATTTTTAGGGAGAGAGGAAGAGAGAGGAAAAGACAGAGAGAGAAAAACATCAATGTTAGAGAAACACATCAATTGGTAGCCTCCTGCACATGCCCTGACCAGGATCCGGGCCGGGGAGGAGTTTGCAACCTAGGTATGTGCCCTTGACCAGAATTGAACCTGGGACTCTTTGGTCCGCAGGCCAATGCTTTATCCGCTAGGGCTGTTTTCTGTGTTTTAAGAAGTTTTTGCTTAATCCAGAAGCAAAAATCAATGGGAAAATATCCTCAGGTGAGGATTAACAACAACAACAACAAATAAATAAATAAATAAATAAATAAATAAATAAATAAAACACAGAAAGCATCTATCTATATATATAAAGAGCCAGTGTCTGTCACATCCAAAATGACCAAAGGCTTGACCATGTTTTCTATGTTTTAAGAAGTTTTTTCTTAATCCAAGGTTGAAAATATTTTCTCCCATGTTTTCTTCTATAGTTTATTTTCGTTTTTTGTACATAGTACAAGGGATGGGTTGAGGTTATTTACTTTTGATTTTATTGTATATGGATTTTCAATTGTTCCAGAATCATTTATTTTTTTATTTTAAAAGGAACCATTCAGTTTTTCTATTAAGTATGATGTTAGCTTTAGGTTGTATAGGTGTTATTTATTAAGTTGAGGAAGTTTTATTTATTTCTATCTTTGTTAGTTTTTATCATGAATGGGTAATGTGTTTATAAAAATGCCCCTTTTGCTTCTATTGAGATCATTATTTATTTTGTTTGGTTATATTTAGTCTGTTTATATGATGAGTGTCATTGATTTATTTTCCAATGTCAAACCAACCTTGCATTACCAGCATAAACACCTGTTGGTTATGATGTAATCATTTTATATGTTGCTGGATTTGATTTGCTAGTATTTTTTTCCATCCATGATAATAATGGATAATAGTAAATGGTTTTATTGTAATATCTTTCTCTGTTTTTTGTCAAAGTGATACTATCGTTTAAAATGAGTTGAAAAGTCTTACCTTCCTTTTTTTTCTATTTCTGTGAAGAACTAGTATTATTTATTTCTTAGATTTTTGATAGAATTCACTACTGAACTACATGGCAAAACAGCAAAGTTCAAAGGCATTTAGAGACCTCACTCATCTTTTCCTACTTTTCTACTTATTACTTAGAGATATTTTGCTTGCTTATCCCTGTGTTTCCATCTCCTGGACTCTGAGACTCCATTTATGTTAATATTTCTCAAATTAACTTATGATACTTTCATTTATCCTACCTATCAGTTAGGTGCAATCAGTTTATTGCTAATTACATGTTTAATACTGGTTAATTTCAGAATTCTCTACCATCTTGTAAGTTTAAGTGAATTACTCATAATGACAGTGATTATAATGGAGGTAGTTTTTAAACGTTGGACTTTAGCTCATTCCATTATACTGTGCCATCTTTCTGATCTAGAACTACCTTATGAGTTAAGCATTTGTCCTCTTTGCTTGTATTGAATGATGTCTAGATTTTGCATACATTTAAGCATTTAATATTTGAGCTGCATTTTCAGAATTAGATTTATATCTGCATTATTAAGTAAACCTAGTTTTGTGTGTATTCCCTAATAAAACTAGTTATCCAAAGAAATAAAAGTCACAGAAGAGACAATTGGATAACTGTGCTTTCTTGCTTGAAGTTGAGGTGTTTAACGTTTGAATGATTTAAAAGACTCTTTAAAATGAACCCATAGCTTGATTCAATGGCAAGAATTGTAACTGTACAATGTAAAATGCAGAACTTGTTGGCACTAAATGGATAAAAGTATTTCCTTCCTCATACTGTTAGAATAAACTAAAAAGTTTGCTTATTCAGTCTACATCTGAGATTTGGCTTTGAACAAATTGCTCATATATGTTGGAATGTATGGCCCTGCTCTCTCCTTCACCCTTGATTGTTTTTTTGTTGTTTTTTTTTTTGGTATTATAGAATGATCCAATCTATATTTTCTGGCTTGCTCTGGATATGTTATTATTATCGTTTTGTACTCTTGTAACTAAGAGTGAGGTAGGTGATGTTTGGCAGAATACATAACAATGACTTAATAACTATAGCAAGTAAAAATGCTGTGAAATGATTCTTGATTAAGAAGCTCGACAAAGTCCTTGGTTTGAAAACAGTGAACAAATCCCTTTCATCTGCAAGAATTTTCATGTAATCCTTGACAACATAGGTAGACTGGCAATAAATAAGCTTGAGATACAAAGTAAATCAAAGTGATTGTTTCTAATGAATTGAGGCATTAGGGTGTGAATTTGGAATCTCTGTCCTCATCTTAGTTCAATTACTAACCAGCAGGGTGACACCGTGATCATGCTTTGATCAAGTTCCTAACTATAAATTAAAGGAAAATAATGAATGTAACTCTTTTTAATAAGTGCATTTAACAAACTATTTTTAACAAATGTAAAGTATTATTAAGACAACCAAGTCTTTTCTTAAAAATGTATTTTATTGATTTTTTACAGAGAGGAAGGGAGAGAGATAGAGAGTTAGAAACATCGATCAGCTGCCTCCTGCACACTCCCTACTGGATATGTGCCTGCAACCAAGGTACATGCCTTTGACCGGAATCAAACCTGGGACCCTTGAGTCCGTAGGCCGACACTCTATCCATTGAGCCAAACCGGTCAGGGCAAGACAACCAAGTCTTATAAATGTCTATGACCATGTGACCAAAGGAGGAAAGCAGTAATGTGAATAATTCTAAGTAGTTTGTAGTGGAATCTTGGGTCAATTTGTATAATGAGCAAATTCATAAAATGGACTTCAGTGCTACTTCTGAGTTATGAGAAGGGATGAGAAGCACTTTAGGTTTCTCATCCATCAGTGTGGATCTCCAGTCTCAGCCTAATGGGAAGATGAGAGAAGACCCACTGCCTTCATCACTGCCTTAGAATTCTAGCCAGAGAGTTGGGGCCAAGTGGAAGAAATATGTGTGTCTCCCCCAAAGTTTTCTTAAGGCTCCTTAATCTTAGGCTTGGTATTACATTAGGTATACCAGATTTGCCCTATAAATAAATGTGCTTGATTTAACCATGTCCTGGGTAAAAACCATCAATAGTAAGAGGAATGTACTCTTTAAATTTAACTACTGTCATAGCAACACATTTTGTGGGGGATGTGATATTATTCCTGCATATAAAAAAATAAGAAATAAAATGGTGCTGGTGATGGTGTTTCCACCTGTATGACCTTGAGCAGGTGTCTTAAACGTTTGATCTCAATTTCCTCACATGTATTCTAAAGCTTTTGAACTCCCTGATATTTGTAGCACCCTGAAATCTGAGCATGCTGTGTTCCTATGCTTTAAGAGCACAGAGAACTTTAGGAGACCTTGGGGATTTGAGGTGAGAGACATGGGGTGTGACTTGGTACAAGGAATAAGACTGAATACCAACAGGGAAATATATTGTCCACTCAAGACCTGGGTTGTGGCTGTTTTTGCTGGTCAGTGAGGGAGGAAAGTTTTACAGGGTATGAATTTTCTTCATTCAAACCACAATATGGATGTTTTAAAAATGAAATCATGTTTGGAAGATTTATGTTCTGGTGAAGAGAGAAGATCAGATAAGTACATGTGTATGACTCCAAATGAAATGTGAAAAGGAAAAATTATTAAGGGTCATGTCACCTTCCCCATATATAACCAGAAGGGCAGTATGGGAGGGGAATCCAACTGTATTTTAGGAGAAAACAAATGAGAAGGAACATTCCTAGTCTCAGAATATATAAATATGTGTAGAAGGGCTTTTTTTTTTTTTACACGTGACCGTACTATAGGGACCTGAGTTGAGTTCATTCTTGATTACAGATAATTTAGATATGTGTGAGTCTCTCTGGGAAGTGGTGAAACCTGCCTGCCAGGGGCTTCTTTGTAAGATGAAGTTAGGATTCTTGTTGGAAAGAACCCATCTGAAGGGAAGAAGAAGTCAGCCTGCTGAGCTGACCCAACTGCAGCCCAGTCATCCAGAGAGGGGGACTCTTTTATGGTTATTGTGGTACCCAGGATGGAGATATGTTCCTGAATGCAGTATAAAGTGAAAAGAACTGTTTGCACTCATCTGTTTATGATAAATATAGTCAATGTGGCACTGTGTGGGCTGTGTCAGATGAGACAGTATGCTCAAGAGGACACGTTCACCCTACATTAGCTTCCAATAGAGTGACTCCCATCCATCTGTGGCTTCCGTGGGTGAGGTGGCAGGTGGTGAATAAGCTGCAGCACTGAGGAGGTGACAGGAAATGCAGATGTCGCTTGTGGGAGTGGGGAGTTCAGAAAAGGCAGTAATGGAGGTGACGGCTGACCGGCTCAGAGGAAGTTGACGGACCTTAATACACTGGATGCGTAGAATGCCTCAATCATAAGGATCTGCAAAGTTGTCCAGCTGCAAAAAGTAACAGAACTTATGAACAGAAATAACAAAGGTTTAAAAAAATGGAAAACTTATGAACAAATGCTACAAGAAATTATAATGAGAGCTAAGACTGTTAGAGAATAAGATTATTAGCAATAATGAGAGTATTAAATGTTGTGATTTTGTCGAGTGACAGTGGAAAAGAAGGGAGAAGCATGGTAGGATTAAGAATGAAAACAGAAAGTTAATGAGTTAATGAGAGCCTCCAATGCAAAGGTTATAGTTTCTATAAAATATGCTGTAAGAAAAAGAATTGTACTGAAATAGAAGGCAGCAGTTGACAAGAAATTCCTAAGCACTAGGCACTGTTTTAGAAACTTAAATATATTGTTACTTTTTCTCATCAAACTATTTGCCAGAAGCACAGCTACTAAATGTCAAACCTGGCTTTGAACCTGAGATGTTCTGATTCTAAAGCCAATCTTTTTCTCTCCTGTTCTTGGAGAAAGAATGTGACTTATGCTGAAGTTTCAGTCAAAGTCTACAGATAAGAAGCAGGTATCTTAGTTCAAGGAACACTCATGTTGTGGAAGAGGGGAAGTGATTCTGGCATTAATGCTCTTGTTTCTGAGTTCAGAGAGACTTTTGAGTTTTGTCTGAATAATTTTTTGGCTGCTGTTTTCATGGGAGAAAGGTGAAACAGCCGACAAAATGAAGTCAGGAGTTTTAACCAAATATATGTTTCAAAGGAAAAAGGGAGTGGACTAGAAACTAGAAGGCAATAGCATCCAACCTGGATCCTGAATTCTCTAGGAGTCTGGTTTTAGAGACACCCAGAGGGAGTGGAGCAGAGCATAGGAACCCCTAGTGAAGGGTGTGCAGAGAAGGGCTGTGTGAGTTAAGGAGGCACATGTGACTGCCTCCAACAGAAGTATGTAAGAAACAGTTTTCATGGAGAAATTATGTGCCAGATTACCTGCTGAAAAAAATAAAGATGAATTTGTGCACTGGGCCTCTAGTGTGACTATAAAATTCATATAAAAATACAAAGAGCAAAGAAGAGAAGAGTTAAGGAATATTAAATAAAAAGAAAAATGTTTTAAACTTACTCCACAAAATAATTAAGGCATTGTGATATTGGTGTTAGTGTAGACTAATAAACCAATGGAATAGAATAGAGAGGTAAGAAATAAATCACATGGGATTAATGACAAAGCTGGCACTGAAGAAAAATTGGGGAAAGGGCGGTTTTTATTGATTCATGTTGGGTCAATTGGATACCCATATGGACAAAAAAAGACCCCTGCATCACACCTTATAAAAATCAATTCCAGATTGATTGCTGGTCTACAAATAAAAGGTAAAACAGCAAAGATTCAAGAAGATAACATAAGATATATAATCATGACCTAGAATAGGTAAAACATTTCTGAAACAAAAGCATTAACTATAAGAGTAGCAAATTGGACTACATCAAATTAAGAATATTCATCAAAAGATAGCAATAAAAAATGAAAAGACAAGTTCAGATTTGCTACACATTTTACAAAGGTTGTTACACATATAACTGAAAAAGGGTTATCTGTTATACCCATAATTCACAAAGAATATACGAAGATTCTTATGAATCAATAAAATCGAACAAGTGAGTAGAAAAATGGGCAAGATATTGAACAGGGACTTCACAAAGAAGATATCCAATTGATCAAAGAACATATGAAAAGATGTTCAACTCCTTTAGTAAACTGGGAAAAGCAAATTAAAACTGAGATACCTCTAGCACCTACAGGATAGCAAACAAATGAACATAGGGTTGAGAATGCCCTGCATTGCTGGGGATGTAGAGCAACAGGAACTCTCATTGCTGTTGGTACAACTTTTTGGAAATTCAAAGTGTCTGTTAAAGTGAAAGACACCTCCCAATGACCTAGCAACCCCTCTGCTAGAGATTGACCCAGTGGAGATATATACACCAAAGGATGAGTTCAGATTTTCCATAGTGGCATTATTCATAATAGTAGAAACTTGGAAACAACCCAGTTGTCCAGAATGAATAAATTAATGGCAGTATGCATAGTCACGTGGTGGATGAGCATACAGCATTAAACGTGAATAACTATTCCTACAGGTATCCACGTGGATAAATCTCAAAAATATAATGTAAATGAGAGAAGCCATTCTCTTAAGAATATATACAGGGATCCACATAAAGTTCAAAAGCAGGCACTACTAATGTATAGTATGAGAATTCAGGACAGACTTCTCCGTGGGGAAGTGCAGGGTGGTAATTGGTAAGAGAGAGGCTTCCAGGGTGCTGGAAAATTCTTTTCCTGAGTAGGAACCCAGGAGAAATAACACAATTCACTAATATTTATGCTTATCATTTTTTGCACAATTATAGTGCTATGCTAGTTATATTATGGTAAAAACTTTATTTAATTTTTTTAAATGATCCTAACAACATCCCCCATGTTTATGGGGAGGGGAGAGGAAAAAATTAACAGAACTGACATTAACTTGTCATTCTGTGAGTATGCTGAAATTCCCTACCAGAAAAAGTTTAAATGAAGGTAAATATAAAGCAGAAAAAGTCTGTTTAAAATGTAGCTGAATGTAGTTGTTTAGATAGTTTCATCTCATAACAATGTGAGAAAAAGAGTTGATGTTTAAAATATATAAAGAAGAGCCATGTAAAACTATAGCAACTGTCAACAAAAATGTCAGAAAGGAAGGAATCTAATATAATAAAAGAGTAATATGCAAATTGATCCTCACTCCGTTACACCTAAGCCACGCCCACCAGCCAATCATAGCAGATGTATGCAAATTAACCCAGCCAAGATGGCGGCCAGCAGCCACAGAGCTAGAGCAAACAGGAGGCTTCCATAGCACCAGCAATGGAGGAAACTCCTGCCTAGGCTGGCTGGGCCTCTGCTCAAGGCAACAATGTTTCAATTTTAGAAGCCATAGAGCTGAAGCAAATAGGAAGCTTCGTTGCTTGCCTAAGCCTAGGCTCAAGGCAACACAGTTTCAATTATAGAAGATAAATAAACCCCAGAAACCTGATTCCAGACAGCCTCGCTGGGACGTTGGGTCAATGGGCGCTGTGGGAAGCCTGAAAATGGCCCTCAGCCCCTCACCCAGGCTGGCCACACCCTCATGGGGTGAGGGTCCCCACCGGGGGGCTTGGCCAGCCTGCAAAGAGCCATCAGCCCCTCACCCAGGCTGGCCAGGAACACCAGCAGGTGGACATTCCCTGAGGGGTTCCAGACTACAAGAGGGCACAGGCCAGGCTGAGGGAACCCCCCACCCCCCGCCCCGAGTGCACAAAATTTTTGTGTACCGGGCCTCTAGTATATAATATTAGAAACATAAAGTAGAAGCTAGAGTAATGAGAGTATTTGGTGTATTCTTTCTGGGGTAGGGGACTTAAGAAGATCCTCTTAAGGACAGTAAGTCAGTCCTTGGTTCTTTTTGATAATAAAAGGAGTTTAATCTCCTTTATTTTCATAACTGATTTGTTTGCCTTAGAGCTATCCTTTGTTCCTTTGCTTTGGTTGTGTCTGAGCCTATCCCGAAGAGTAGGTGGTTTTATGTTTGGACATCTTTTTGGCTTTGATCACAGTGACTATAATTTATGACTGTTAGCCCAGTTTATGCCCTTGAACATTCTTATTCCTCTGAGAGCCCTGACCCTTATAAACAGTTGGACCTGTCCTCCATTTTGGACCCATTGGCCACTTCTGGCCAGTTTGCAGTGTTAAGAACCCTCACATAGTATAGAGAACTCATCTCAACAAGAATAATGCTGTTAGGGGCTCTCTCAGAGTAGTAGTTTTTATTCTACTTTTAAAAATTGGTGGGAAGAGAATGATCTACTGAAGTGAAAAGAGTTTAAAAACCAAGGGAAAAAGCACTCAGTGGAAAAAATGGAATCAGGGGCAGGAAGCAGTGGAGGTTGCAGTCTACAGACCTAGTGCTAGAGAGCAGGGCTGTAGAACCAGAGATAAGTCAAGGAGGCTGACAGTCTCTACAATAAGAATGGTATTGCCCTAACTGGTTTGACTCAGTGGATAGAGTGTCAGCCTGTGGACTCAAGGGTCCCAGGTTCAATTCCAGTCAAGGGCATGTACCTTGGTTGCGGGCACATCCCCAGTACAGAGTGTGCAGGAGGCAGCTGATCGATGTTTCTCTCTTATCAATGTTTCTAGCTTTCTATCCCTCTCTCTTCCTCTCTGTAAAATATCAATAAAATATTTTTAAAAAAGAATGGTATTAACATAAGGCTTAAGACATCAAAAGAAAATTTTAGGAACATGAAAAAAATGAAAGACTGGGGTAAAGCAGCAATGTTGTTTGGGATCTCTATTATAACAATAGTTTTTTCAAACAACCACAATCATGAGTCAGGAAAGAATATTCCCCAGCAAAGTTATGGGGGATCAGACATAGTCACACCCTATCTCTAAATGTGCCAGAGCAAGTGATATGGGAGGAAAAAAGATAAGTATCCCTTGATCTCACTCATATGTCGAATCTAATGAACCAAATAAACTGATGATAAAAAATAGACTTAGAATCACAAGCTTGAACAGACTGTTGAACCTTAGAGGAAAAGCAGAGGTGGGTGGGTGGGAAAACTTCAACCGAAGGACTTGCATGCATATGTGCATAACAATGTGAGGGAGGGCCTGGGGGGAGGGGCAGTCTGGAAGAGGTTTATGGGAGAAAAAAGGAGGACTTTCAACAATAAAGATAAAAAAAGAAGTAATTTTAATTGCAAATTATTTCTTTAAAGGTAGACTAAGGAAAAATATAATTTCTGGGCAGCAACAATAGTGAAAAAGTTAAAACTGATAAAGAGAACACAATAATAAAGAGAAATGCTTTATATTTCTATAACACATAGAGCCCATATGACATTTTTTCTTTTCATACTTTTTGGTATTTTAGGCACACCCCATGAAGGTTGGCTTTATAACTGTTTCTATGTTCAGAGTTAAGTGTTGGTGACGTAAGTTAGCATATTGATTAGAAGTCTGAACTGCCTGAGATTGAGTAATATTCTGCCGATGTCCTAGCCTTGTTACTCTGGGAAACATAGCTAATCTCTCTGTACCTCAGTCTCTTTAATTGTGAAACATAGATAATAATATAACTTCATCCTCTTTGTGAGGATGAAGTGTGATTTTATTTAATTATTAAGAGCTCAATCGATGTTAGCTGTTACTGTTCACAGCTACACTGCTCATTAATGGCACAGCTTGGACTCAGGTCCATTTTTTCGGCCTCCAAATCCAATGCCCTTTCCTGGATGCCATTTTACCTCTGCTCCCAGATGAGTTAGAATCTGAGCCTCTAGCCAAGTTGAGGTCTTGATAGGCAGGGCCAAAAAGCCAGAGGGCAGTCTCTGAGGGATTGGTGCAAAGACGAAGTGTGATCCAACTTCCAAGTCGGTTGATAGAGGCTAGCAAGAAATAGTCCAAAAACGTAAGGCCCAGAGGGGCAGACAGAGCAAGAATCAGCTCCAAAATGTATGCTTTATAATGGAGAATAGGTAGACGGGTGGGTACTTTGAGATGCGAGACTAGTAGAAATCTCTAAGGCAATGGCGTAGATCTTTTATTATTGTTACGTTTTGGCAGTGGGGATCCATTTGTAAATGTTTACAGAATAATGATGTACTTGGCTTCTGCCTCTGGCAGCTGGGACTACTTAACACCTACCTGTAGGTCCAGCTTTGTCTCCAAAGTCTGTGCCAACGTTGGCTCTTGCCAAAGCAGTTCTTTTGAGTCCACTACCTAGTCAACTAGCATCTAGTCATTCTGTTAGGTGGATAGGGTCTGATGCCATGCTTTGCCCTTCAGTACATTCGTTACCTGAGGTCCATCATTTTCCTTTAAAGTGGTCAGATGGATGCTATACCTGGACGCTGGTGAAAGCTAGGCCCTACTGCTCAAAGCTGCCCCTCTTTGAAGTGGGACTCTGCACCTTTTCCATCCTGGAGCACTGCCTATTGTCTGCTGTCCAACCCACTCTAGTACCGAGATTGCCACCTGTTGGTTACTCATTTGAACTGTGTTGTTTACTCTGGCCTATTCCTTTTGGTCTATTTGCTCTCCTGGTCTGACTTTCTTGATGAGACCTGTCCTACTGCAAGTTAAACATTGTTTAACTATTGCATACATGCTACCTAACAGTAAACATTTCTACGTACCAGCCCTGTGCTTCATACCCATTTTCTTATTTAATCTACTGATTATGTAAAAAGTCATTGGTCATTAGTGACTACATGGTAATATTCAAATAATGGCTTATGTTTCTTATGTGACCTTGGTGGGTTTATTGAAGGGAGACTCTTAAAACAAAAAAAACCTAGAACAAATATTATAGTTTCTTTTGTTTAGGACCAAAATAGTTGTTCTTAATGTTTTATTTTGTTTTGTTTTGTTTTATTTTATTTTATTCATAAGCCACTTTGAATAAAATCTACATACTCTTTCCAGGGGAAAATTCATAAAATCCATAACCTCACACAATTTATCATATAGTTTTATGTGCTACCCCGAAGCCTATTCATAGACCCTAAAATAAGAATCTTTGATTGAGAAGAATTCTTTTTGACTTAGGGAGAATTTCAGGGTTAGGATTAAATCCTAGCAAACATCTCTTGCCAGATGCCCTCAGATAGCTGTGGTTTTGGTGACTTGATTATGCACTTAGTTGTAAATAGAATGGCTGCTGTTGTTTGAGAATCTGCGGTTTCTCATAACAAGAGGTAAGTTTAAGTCTCACACTCTTTGTATTTCTGTTCTTGTTCGCATTACTCTACAGATAATTATTTCCCCAAATTCTGTTGGAGGATCCTGGATGGGCAACAGATCTTTTAAAATCCATTGTGGTGTTCTGTTTTGTTTTTCTTTTCATTGAAATATATTGCTTCCATAAGCCACAAAATTACTATAGGCTGTGGTGTAGAGACATTTTCATAGTTTAGGCAGATTTTGGGTACTAATTCTAGTGTGGTTATCAAGCCATGGTAGGGCCTAAAACATAATACAGACTTAGGTGATCAGCCAGCCATCTCTGCCATGTTTACTTTGAATGCTATGGGCATCTCTTCATAGTTACGCTGTGGACTACTCCTTAATTACTTATTGTCATATTATTCTTATGTAACTAAATTCTTTCCATCCATTTTGCGTTTCCATTTTACATAAGACAATGAAGGCACAGATCCTACATCACCCATGTAAAGACAGGAGCTATTTTGTGTTCTTTTCCAGCCTTAGGTCAATTGATTCTTTCCAGTCATTTTTGGCTTTATCCTTTGTAGCCACATGAGACTGACATACAAAGTTTATTCACACCTGAAAGGCTGACTTTGAAACACACCTGTATTGTTCTAGGCTAGAAAAGAAAGCCTACTTTTTCCTCTTCTTTTTCCAGAAGGACACCAATACAGGAGTAGCCAAAAGTAGGTTTACAGTTGTGAATACAAGAAACATGTGTTAATCTTGCAAGTCTTTTTCCATATGAACAAATGTGAACCTTATTTTGCCCACCCATATTTTACCTCCCATTTATGGATTTATCTTTATACAGTGATAAAGCTGAGATTCAGTTGTTAGGTGGGAGACACATTTGGGTCCCTTAAAAAGAAAACTACCTTATTATAAGCAATAAGAATTAATTAGAATTAAGCTGCCACGTGGGCAGGGAGATAGAGATAGAGATAGACTGAGTGGCCCTTTGCTCAGTACCTGCAAAGGTTATATGATAAGAAGGTGAGAGCTGGGTTTGAGGATGAGAAATGCAAAGTGCAGCAGTTAATCTCTCTGTCTGAAAACCCCTACATAAAACAGAAAACAAGAAAAGCCCCAGAAATTTAAAAGTGGGAATGGAATACATTTACTTTCTGGAGAGTGAGGGAAGAATAACTGCTTGAGCCATCGCCTGGTAGGTGCTGTGTGAATGCTGCCACCTGTCCTTACCAGTGACACGGAATCAGGCGTCAGTGCTGGCTCTTGTTCTCCTGTTCCCAGACCCCTGTTGAGAAGATACTGCTAAAGAGCTGAGTTAGATCATTGGAAAAGGGCGTACGTATATAACGTAGGTAACTCAGTAATGACACACTAGGAAGAGAGTGCAAAAATAAATAAAAATAATGCCATGAAGAGGAGGCTATGTTGACATTCTGACATTCTGAATCAGATACATTAGCTCTTGATTGGGGACAGACATCAAGCATACTTTCCAGTATGGCCCAACCAAGAGGTATTACCAAATCTGCAGACGTGAAAGGTCACTGTGGTCACCCACTAGGACAAACACAGACCCTCTGCACACGCAGTTTTAATTAGCTGGGGTTCAGGGCAGGGCACCGGCCATTTGTACTCAATGGGGATAATTTTATGGATTCCTTAACAATTCAGTGTTTCTACAGAGGACATAGATGGAGAAACACCTCATGGAACTAGAGGGAGAGGCCCGATCTCTGTTTGAGTGAAACATATAGCCTGCTCTTCCCAAAATGCCTTACTAGTGGAGTTTGCACAGTTGGAGTGCATTGACTGTATCTTTCATAGTAATTATTGCTGTGCTGAAGGGTGATTTACTACATATGGTTTTCAGAGTTGGCACTGATTCAATTTGGTACAGTCTTCTCCCAACCTGACTGCACCTCAGAAAACAGACAGACGCCTTCCAATGAGAAGTCTTTTCTCTAGTAAGTAGGTATTTTCAGGTGTATCAGAACAGGCCACGTGCATTCACATCTGCAGCAAATATTTTTTTGAATTAATTTATTGCCTTTCTGAACAATTTGAACACTGCTTTAGGGGAGAGAACTGGGACTTGAACCTGGGCCTGTCTGACTCTGGCAGACAAAATAAATAAAATCTACAAGTCAGACAGACTGGAGTTGGCGATCTTGTCCTCTCACCAGCTATTGGTATGTTTTGGTCAAGTTATTTAAGTACTTCGAAAGCTGTTCTTTTTCCTTCAAATTTATTTGTGATAATAATAGTTCAAAAGCTCGCAGCCGAAATAAAGTGAGATCAGATACAGTACTTGGCATACAAGAAGCTCTCAGGAATTAGTAGCTAATACTGCTACTTACAGAGGATCCTGTAAATATACTTGGTAATTCTGAAGGTCTTTATTTTTTGCCTCCCTATTCTTACCATATAATGAAACATTTAAAACCAAAGACTAATGTTTTCTGTTATGTAAAATCCTAAGAGATTTTAGTGATACTGAATGGTTAGTGCATATAAAACAATGAAAACCAGGCATTATATAGATGGGAAAAAAGAAAAGAACAAAGGGTAGGATATTAAGAAAAGTGTGTCATCTTATTTCCAAACTTTAGATTGAATAAAACTTAAGCTTTTGGGAAAAAATTTAAATAATAGAAATAAAGATTTGAGAAACATCGAATATCATACTGGTGAATAAAGTTTTTAGGATCGGCTGTGTGCCACGGATTCCTCTGTGAGGCCAGTTATGTTGATGGCTTATGTTGTTTGTTCAGACTTGTTTTCAGTCTGAAACTCTTCAGGGGACATTAACTAACATATCCTCTGCTACAAGCCCTGGCATTGGGCAACCTCTCTAAATAGACAGGTCCTGGTGAAGTTGAATCAGCTTTATTATTTTAGGTAGTGGAGATTCTTAACTGACTCACTGTTTTGTTTTTATGTAATCTGCTATGTGTTGGAGTCAAACGGGCTTGTGTTTAGTTACTAATTATGTCATGTGATAGGAGTGAGACTTTGAATCAGTCACTTAACCTCCCCTAACCTGACTTGCTCCCCCTCTCCCCAAATTATAAACTGAAAATAACAATGCTTATTTCCCCCTATTGCTGAGAAATGTAAATAAAATTAAAGTGGATGTGAGGAGGAGACAGTAGAGAAGTACATAGATCATTAAAGATTCATGAGATAAAGGGTTAAAACTTACTCCTCTAGAATATAATTAAACTAGAGTACCACATTACACCTGTTGTTGCTTGTTAATATAAATGTGGATTTTTATCAATGTCCACAATTTGTAAGTTATTTTAGAAATTGCGGTACTACAACTTTTCACATGTAAAAGCCAAGTAAGAATATTAACTTCTTGAAAGTTGTTAGGACAGTTGTGCAGAGTAAAGGCAATTGTATGTCCTAATGAGATTTGAGAAGTCAGGGGACTATTGCTGTCTTCTGCTTTTCTGAGCTATTTCATTTTTCTTCTTAAACTGGGTTAAACTAAAAGAGAAATCTGATTCACCACAGATGACAGGCTGAACCAAAAATGATACATTTTTGCTCTCTCATTGATGCATTATTTTAATTCCCAGCCTTTAATTCCTCTGGAATCCCAAAAACTACAAATTGAGGATTAATATACTTTAAATGCTAGAAGACAATTTCATGCGCATGTTTTTTCTTTCCTATATGCAGTTGGGACTTTGCAGGCTTATTCTCATCACTTGTTTTCGACATTTCTGTGGTTTTTGCCACACTCTAGCAGACCTTGGACTGAGAAGAATCAGAAATAGTGACTGTGGTGGAAGAACCAACAGGAGAACACTCAAGTCAGGGGATTTATGAAATGTCCTTTATCTGAATGTAGGCCTTGAGCTGGCATATAACAGGCATTGTTTGAAGTTGATGTGAATGCATATTTTTTTCTTTTTTTGGTGTGTCATGCTCTGTTAAGCGGGATATTATAAAGAAAGTAAAAATATAATAAAATTTCTGTTTGTTTAAGGACTGTACAGAAGGACCATGTATGTGTATTTCAACCACCCTGGGGCAGGCCTTTAATGTGAGTGGGCAGAGCTGGGGTTCAGGATTGCCAATGATAACTGGGTATCTCCTTGAACACTGGAAGAATGAGAGGTGGTGGGTCTCAGTTTCTTTTTAACTACTGGCAACCATTCTTCAGGAAGAAAAAATTATGCTGAAGAAAGAATTATTTTGATGTTTTTATATAATTTTGGCCTCCAATGTTTTATGTAATCTGATGACAGTTTTGATCCATTTGATTTAGCACTTGATTCCAAATAATCCAAACAGATTTTGGAGTAAGTTGAACTCGGGTGAAATCAAGATAAATTTATTGAAGTCTTTCAGAGAGCTGGGTGATTTTTCTTGAGATTAGGTAGAGAAATGGTCTTATTTTACAGAAGAGAAAACCAAAAGTCAAAAAGAATAAGACAATTGTTTAAGAATAATGAGCTAGTGAGTTATAAAAATTCACATTTTAATGAAAAAATACACTTTGAATACAGTTCAATACATGAATACATACTTATAGTAGAGAGAGAATACATACTTATAGTGGAGAGAATGAATACATACTTACTAGGTCTATGCTCCCTTGAAAAATCATATATACTTTTAATTACTTTCCATTCCCTTTACCTCCTTTATTGTCCTTGACACAAAAAGAAATGTTTTGTGTAAGTAATCATTTCCCCTCTATAATAGTGTGTGCTATCCTGCAATAGAGGAAAAAGCTGACAAAGGAATGACAGTGTGTTCAATAAGATTATCATTAATGATTACTGCTGCATTATAGGCTGAGACTGCCCCCTCTTTATCCCAACTCCCATATTCCTACTCCAGGAAATCAGAATACCCCCAGATAGCCTCCCATCTCATCCATTGTCTGACTCCTCACCCCAGAGGCTAGCACACAGCTCAGCTAACAGACTTTTAACCCAGCAGGAAATGGTTACTTAGTTCTATAGAACTGTCAGGTGACTCCACCTTAGGAACTGTGGTGGCCACAGAAAATTATTACTTCCTTTCATTTGTGGCCCTGGTGAGAACTCAGGAGGGGAATCTAAAAAATGAATGCCAGATGGCCTTAGCAAAGATATACCTGAGGACAATGCCTGCCTAGAAACTTCAGAAGGAATGCCTTTGAAGTTGTCACTTACAAGCTGGACCTTGTATAGCTCAGGGCTCTGCTCCATGGTGGCGAAAAACCTGCTCATCCATAGTTGTCATCAGACTGATCATTGTATTGAAAATGAGCATATCTATGGGAGGAGAGAAAGACCACAGGTGAGGGTAAAGCCCTCGATGCCTATGTGGCATGAACTAAGAGATTGGTGGTTGAGTGAAGTCAGTAACAAGGAAACATGGAAGGGGATATACAGCCACTATCTAAATAACAGCAAGCTAACACGTATGGGACTTTTGAAAAGCACTATTTCACGAAACATGCACAACAAGCCTTTGAACAAGATACTATTATTATTTTCATTTAATGCATAAATTAACTCAATTTTAGATAAATTGAATAAAGTACTCACATCTACTGTTTCAAGTAATCCAGAATGGCTCTGTGAAATGGTTTTAAGTCATCCATCCGTCCATTTATCCACTCATTCATCCATTTGTTTAACAAACTTGAGGATCTACTAGGTATTAAACTCTTGGAATGGAAAAATGCTTTAAATCCCAGCCCCTGCCTTTGACTCTGATGGGAAAGGAATATATAGTAAGGTTGTGATTTATTTGTAAAACTAGAGTGCTGTGTTGTATAATCCTTAATATTTCTTCTAATTCCACCTCTGTCATTCTAGAAACAGTAAGAAGTAATCAGTAAAAACAAGTAACTATGCCAAGAGCTTGGTGGTATAAAACTTGAACTGACTTAACTATTGTTAGCATACAACCATGCATTTTCTCCATGCTATGAAGACTAGCAAGCTTGGCAGCCAAGGAACCCAGTATGAGGCAGCTGGGCATGGTTTGGGGTGGGAGACTCAAATTTAATGTTGGTGAAGTGTTTACAGTTTGCATGTGCACTGCAGGTGTGTGACATCACTTCCCATGACTGATGCAAATGCTGGGAACAGTGGCAGGAGACTGATAGCCTGCCTTTAAACCTTCCCAAAAGAGCCATCTTGTGGGCAGATGTCGGCCACACCTTCTTGCACATCTCTCTAAATAACCTGGAGATGAGCCAATTCTTGCTGATCGGGCCTTGGCATTAGAATGCACAGCCACTGAGCTTCTTTAGGAAGTGGGAATAGGAAACCAAGTGCTTTTCTTTAATGCCCAGGTGATGAAAATGATGGGAAAAATCAGCATTATTGTCTTGTTTAGACTACAATCGAAACTCATTATTGAGGTTGCATGATTTTGGAGGGCATGGGAGTGGAAAAAGGTTTTCTATGTAGGAGAAACCTCTATTTGAAAACAGTTCCCCAAAGTTCTAGTGTAAACACAATTGGAGAGAGAAATATTAAAACTACATAAGGGAACAAATGTTTTCATGTTTTTCCTTGCAAATAGTCCTCTAATTTATCCAACACAGGCTTTCCATTGACATAAAGGAAACAAACAGAGTAAAAAGTTATGGTAATGAAAAATCATCTCTATGCAGTTATTAAAACAGATTATGCTCTTAGTTTATGCACACTCTGCAGTGTTAAATCGGGCATTGGATACAACATCTAAGCAATTTGGAATAAAAACAGAAAAGTTGCTAAAAATTGGCTAAGACTCTTTTGTATAGCCCATATTATATACTTCCCTGTTCCATACGTGTACAAGTACATCTACACTAATAAAAGAGAAAGATGCAAATTGCTGTACCTTCACAATGCCCACCAAGCAATCAGGAGTGAGTATGCAAATTAACCCAACAAAGATGGCAGGTTAATTTGCATATGCAGGCGCCTAGTGGCCCGGTGGACACTTGTGTTGTCACCATGGTGATGACACAGGCGTTCCGCATCACCCCAACCACTCTGGACGTCTGGGCAGCATAAGAAGGTAGAAAGGCAGCTCTGGCTGGAGCGAAGGCAGTGCTGGCAGCCAGGGGAAGGAAGGCCCATTCTTGCGCAAATCTTCATGCATCAGGCCTCTAGTATAAACATAAACTAAAATGCACGTTTTATATGAATAAAAGTAATAGTACCTTATTTTAAAGAAGCCTGTACTTTAGACTTGCCAGCAATTTGTGTAACTTTCCCTGTAATTAGTTCACATTATAGCAGGTTTACCAGGCTGATACTTTTTATCCTACACATCCACAGTGCCTGAGGTAATGTTGCTGCTTTTGCTCTTCCACACAGCTTCAGGATGGATGGTAAGATGGTTGTTTCTTGCAGGTGATCACTGGAGAACAGAGAGCTAGGTTCTGGGGACTTAAAATATTGTTTATCATTATTTCTGTAACCATAACGGCTACTATAAGTCATGGGAAGAAAATGGTGTTTGAAAATAGATTCCAGTGAAGAAAACAAACAGCCAAATCCCAGCCTGCTATTTTTCTTCCCACATGAGAATTGGTACTCTGTTTAGATATCTGTTTGGGTCACATTATCTATGAAGTGTCTTTGAAAAAGGCATCCACTCTCCTGCAGCTGCAAGTGCTGAGCATTTTGCTTGAATCTGTAGTTCTGTGGTGTATTCTGGCATGCACAACTTTGAAAAACATTTCAAAGACACAGCCTATCATTGTTTTTCAAGTCCTAGACAATTCTGCTTGAGCAGGTCTGATTAACATCAGTTTAGAAGTTTGAAGCTAAACCTTTTGCAAGGTGTCAACATCTGTAGGATGGGATTTTACTTTGAAAGAAACTAAGCTTCCTTATGTTTCAAGTTTGAGAATGAAGTGAGATTGTGTCTGTTAATTTGAAGACTGTTAGAAATTGTAGAGCCAGGGAAGCAGAAACTAAGATATAAAATTTAAAAAATATGTGTGTGTGTGTGTGTGTGTGTGTTTAATTGATTTTAGAGAGAGAGCAAGAGAGAGGGAGAGAGAGAAACAGTGATCAGTTGCCTTCTGCATAGCCCCTACTGGGGACTGAGCCCCAAACCTGGGCATGTGCCCTGACTGGGAATTAAACTGGTAATCTCTTGCTCCATGGGATGATGCTCATCAACTGAGCCACACTGGCCAGGGCACTATATACAAATCTTTAAAGGAATTTATTTCACAGTATTAAAATGGAATCTCATGACAGTGTCAGAAAGTTTAGATGACAACTTCTTTTTTCTAGTCAACTCATCCCTTCCTCCTATTCACATGCTCCAAGTCATAAAATTCGTTTTGGAAAAATGCAAGAGAAAAATGAGAGGAAATCTCTCTTTAAATGTCTTAGGAAGACATCCACTTCTAAGATGCTTTTCTGTGACTGGTTGTGGTTGTGAGAGCACGAGTTCGCGACGCTAATGTAGGACATGCCTGTCTGGCGGTGAGCTGGCACTTCTGAATACAAAACTGAAAGTAAAATGACTGATGTGTCTACCTTGGAAAACTCAGAAGTCACACAATCAAAGCCAGGCTACCTTTTATGTAAATCAGAAAATAAACAATGATGGGTACTGGCTCTGCTGTGGGCTTGGGACCTCCCTTACTGGTAGTGGTAATTCACAGTCATGCGTACAGGAGGGACAGAGCAAAGGTGATTTTGACTAGTTATGTTGCACATTTTCATGGTTTTTAAAATATTTTGGGGAACAGATAATTTTAGGTAATGATATTAGAAACATGCTAAAAATGTGCAATTTGTTAATGACTTTTAAAAATTTTGAGATTTTATATTCACATGCAATTGTAAGAAATAATATAGAGGGATCTATCTATCCTTCACTCTGTTTTCCCCAATGGTCGCATCTTGTGACATTGATACCGAATTTTTGGGCTGGAACCCGGATTCTTTGTCCACCAGAATCAAAGAATGAATCCACGGACAGAAAGTGATATAGCAAAGGTGGAGATTTATTGAAGAACAAGTACAGACTCCCATGTAGGGCGGGGGAAGAGTCCCACAGAACTGACTCCCAAGTAGGGAGGGGGAAAAGGGTCCCATTGAGTTCTTTTCCCCCATGGCTTATAAAGGCTTCATTCCTGTGTCCTGATATCCCCTCTGATAGGTCAATATTCTGAGTTGGTTACTATAGTAACTCCTGGGCTCCAAGGTTGAACCTCACCTGGGACAAGTGAGGTTCTCCCCTCTCCTTCCTCATTGTTCCCCTATTCGCTCTGGGCTTTCTTCTTTTCCATCTGAATGAAGGGCTTCCTTCTCTTTATTTTGTAAACATAGACCTTTCTTGGCTACTTCCAGTTCCCTTGTCTTATGTAAATGCAACTGTTGCTGCTCCCTTGTCTTATGGAGATGTAACGGCACCTGGCTTCCTTGTGTTATGAAAATGTACCTTCTCCCTGTGTTTTTCTCTACGGACCCCAATTCTAAAAAAAATTCCTAAGCCTGCCTATATTTCCCTAAAAGTCCTGCTTCAACCCTTTGGTACAATATCAGAACCAGGAAATTGACACTGATATAATCCATCAGCCTTATTTCAGTTAATCAGTTTTATATGAACTTACTTATATGTACATGTGTGTGCACCTGCATTTAGTGCTGTCCCATTTGACTACATGTGCAGATTCACGGGATCACCATCACAGGCAAGATAGAGAAGAGTGCCATCACAAGGCCCCTTGTGCTAGTTATTAATTTTTTTAAATCCTCACCTGAGGATATGTTCATTGATATTAGAGAAAGAGGAGAGAGAGAGAGAGAGAGAGAGAGAGAGAGAGAGAGAGAGAGAGAGAGAGATGAGAGAGAAACCAACTGGCTGCCTCCCATAGCCATCCTGACCTGAAACTGTTGTGCATAAATATCCAATGAAATGCCCAGGTGTTGCAATCCCCAAGAACCATGAGGGAGTCCGATTCCGATGTAAAAACAAAAGAACCTTTACTCGAGCGAGTCGACTCGGGGCTCCGTCACAAGCCGGCCATCGCAGTGGCGCAGCAGGGAGGAAGATCCCGGGTTTCAGAAGGACGGGGGCTTTTATTGGGCTGGGAGTTGGTGGGTGGGGTAGTGTGTGATTGATCGAGGGAAGGGTCAGGGTTGGTTGTGTAAAGGGGTGGGATGCAGTCAGACTTGGGTCATTTCCTCTGCATCCCTATTTGTTGGTTGGGAAAAGGGTGGCTGAGCAACGAGGAACTTCGGGAGGTCTGCTCCATCAAAACAAACACCAACCCAGGTGTGTGCCCTGACTGGGAATTGAACCCACACCCCTTTGGTGTATGGGATGATGCTCTAACTGTCCAGCTTCAAGGTGTTAATTTTTAATCAGGGATGTACTTGGACAATTTATTCCTAAATTGGAATAGCTTCTCTGAAGCTATGTTGGATCTAAAATAGTTTTGAAAGACATGACTAAGAAGACTGAAGACCTTGACCTTCACACTAATTCCAAGGACTAGGCTGAAATTCTGGAGCTGGCCTCCCGAGGAGTTCTTTGGGAATACAAACAATGAACTACCTGCTACCAGAGAAAGGAGAGCTGAGTGGAGAGTGGAGAAAGATTTTAATGGTATCTGGAGTAAGAGTAAGGCAGGGCTTTAAGGATACAGGTTAGTAGGCTTTTAGTATAGTTTTAGCAAAGGAAGTTAAGAATTACAGCCTCAGATTATTTTGTGTGAAAGGGAAAAAAGCAATGTCAGCAAGAACCAAAAAATAAAAAATTCTCTACTGGTCCAAGGTCTGTGAAAAGAACTTTCTCCCCCTGGGAAAACAATAAAAAAATGTTTGCCCCTGTATCAAACTTAGGACCACTTATCAAAATGGCCATTGACAGAAGCTGCTGCTTAGCCGAGAGCTCAATTGTCTGACCCACTTGTGGCTCAGCATGTGCTTTCCTCAGACACAATAGACATTTGTGTTCACACATTTGGAAAATGAACTTGCACAAACAAGTGCAATTTATACAGTTTCTTAAAACCATAAAACATGGACACTTTCAAACTAATGGGCTTTGGGCTACACTCAAAATAAGGCTTTGTGTTTCTTGCTGCTATCTAGGTAATGAAGACCATCTATAAAGTGACTTGTTAATAGGAGAAAATTGTGAGAAGTCAATCATAAAAGCTGCATGCTGGGTGTTTTCTCCTTGTTTCATCCCCTTGGAATTAGAAACATTCATTTTGTTCAGAAGAGTTTGGATCTTTTCCACTAATAGGTGGAAAAGACTGTAGACATACTGCTAATTAAACTCCTTTTAGACTTTCCATCTCGCTGATCAATGACACTGTGGTGTATCTTGTCAGACCTGGAATTAACTGCTAGACTAGATAGTAAAGGTCTAGGAAAATGGACGAGCTTGGAATATATCAAGGAGGATGTTATCTAATCTAATAAAAGCATAATATGGAAATTGACCATTTCTACGGGATGGCTAAGCCACGCCCACCAGCCAAGCAACACCCACCAGCCAATCAGAGTGGCTGTATGCAAATTAACCCAGCCAAGATGGAGGTCAGCAGCCAGGAGCAAGCAGCAGCAGGTGCGGCTGGGGGACAGTGGGAACAGGTGCAGGGCAGGCATTGGGAGCAGTGGCAGCAGTGGCGGGGGAGGGGCAGGGCGGGCATCAGAGGGTGTCGGAAGCAGGGATGGGGTCGGGGAGGGCATCAGCAGGCCAAGGGGAGCAGTAGGGGGTGGGGCAAGTGGCACCAGATGCCACTGAGGGTCCGGGCCTCCCATCGGGGTCTGGGGAGGCAGGGCGGGAAACGCCAGTCCCACCTGGGGTTGGCCCCCAGATCGGGAATGGGGGACGATGGGCAGGCAGCATCATGCATCACTGCAGGGTTTGGGCCTCTGATCTGCATCCCAGGGAGGTGGAGCAGGCAGTGCCAGATGTCACCCATTGGGTCCAGGCCCCAGATGGGCAACAGGGGATATGGGGCAGGCAGGCCAGACACCTCCCACAGAGTCCACTGCCAGTGGGATCCTCCCATCTGGGACTGGGGAGGCAGGGCAGGCAGTTCCAGATGCCACCCACAGAGTTCCGGCCCCAGATTGGGGATGGGGAGGTGGGGCGGGCAGCACCAGACACCACCAGTGGGGTCCGGCCTCTAATCTGAGACCCAGGGAGTGGAGTGGGCAGTGCAGATGTTGCCTGTGAGGTCCAGGCCCTGATCAGGGTCCCAGAGAGGAGTGGTGGGCAGCACCAGACACCACCCGGGAGGCGAAGCAGGCATCATCAGGTGCCATCTCAGGGTCCAGGTCTCTCATCTGGGACCTGGGGAGGCAGAGTGGGTAGTGCCAGACAACACCCATGGGGTCCAGGCCACCAATAGGGGATGGGGGACGTGGGGCGAGCAGCTCAGATGCTACCGGGGGTCCAGGCATCCCATCAGGGACTGGGGAGGTGGGGCAGGCAGCACCAGACACCACTCGGGGAGGCAAACTGTGAAACACATGCCCTTAACGAAATTCAGGAGGTATTCACATGACATGGAATGAAATGTTCACATTTCAAACTTCTGGACTGTCCTTTATGAATACAAATACATGTGATGAATCATATAGCAGCAAGAGGCAGAGGTTTTAATAAATTCTCTGAATGATGAACAGTTGGCAGCCTTTCAGACTATAACTTTAGCCATTGAAGATCAAACTGTACACCCCAAATGCTTTTTCTTGGATGGTCCAGATGGTAGTGGAAAAACATATCTTTATAAAGTTTTAATACATTATATTAAAGGTCGTGGTGATACTGTTTTACCCACAGCATCTACAGGAATTGCTGCAAATTTACTTCTTGGTGGAAGAACCTTTCATTCCCAATATAAATTACCAATTCCATTAAATGAAACTTCAATTTGTAGACTCAATATAAAGAGTGAAATTGCTAAAACCATTAAAAAGACCCAACTTCTTATTAATGAATGCACTATGGCATCCAGTCATGCTATAAACACCATAGACAGATTAGTAAGAGAAATTATGAATTTGAATGTTGCATTTGGTGGGAAAGTTCTCCTCAGAGGGGATTTTTCAACAATGTCTCAGTATTGTACCGCATGCTATGCCATCGGTCATAGTACAAACAAGTTTAAAGTACTGTGATGTTTGGGAATGTTTCAGAAAGTTGTCTCTTAAAACAAATATGAGATCAGAGGATTCTGCTTATAGTGAATGGTTAGTAAAACTTGGAGATGGAAAACTTGATAGCAGTTTTCATTTAAGAATGGATATTATTGAAATTCCCTGTGAAATGATTTGTAATGGATCTATTATTGAAGCCACTTTTGAAAATAGTATATTTATAGATAATATTAAAAATATATCTAAACTGGCAAATTTTTGTCCAAAAAAGTGAGCATGTTCAAAAATTAAATGAAGAAATTTTGGATATACTTGATGGAGATTTTCACACATATTAGAGTGATGATTTGGTTGACTCAACAAGATGATGCTGAAAAGGAAATTTTCCCATTGAATTTCTTAATAGTATTACTCCTTCAGGAATGTCGTGTCACATATTAAAATTTAAAGTGGGTGCAATCATCATGCTATTGAGAAATCTTAATAGTACCAGATTTATTGTCAAAAGATTACAACCTAACATTATCGAAGCTGAAATATTAACCAGATCTGCAGAGGAAGAGGTTGTTCTGATTCCAAGAATTGAATCCATCTGACACTGGCCTTCCATTTAAACTAATTTGACGACAGTTTTCTGTGATGCCAGCATTTGCAATGACTATTAATATATCAGAAGGACAAACTCTAGATGGATTAGGAATATTCCTACCTGAACCTGTTTTCGCACATGGTCACTTATATGTTGCTTTCTCTCGAGTTTGAAGAGCATGTGATGTTAAAGTTAAAGTTGTAAATACTTTATCCCAAGGGAAATTAGTCCAGCACTCTGAAAGTGTTTTCACTCTTAATGTGGTATACAGGGAGATATTGGAATAAGTTTAATCACTTTATCAGTCATTATTTGGATCAATGTTGTTTTTATATCATGAGTTTGTTGTTATATCATTTTATTATTGTTTGTTTATTAATAAAATTATATATTATTTTCATATACATTGTACTCATTTCCTTTTATCTCTCACACTTTTATTACAGAGAAAGGGCAAATATCAATATTAAAATATTTTCTCTAATTAATTCCCTTTTAATGTGCACAAATTTTGTGCACTGGGCCACTAGTTTCCTTATAAAGTGCTGGGAGACCAAAGCACAAGAACCCGAGACTCAAAAGTCTTGAAGTTTTTCTCGCGGTGTCAGCTCTACCTTGTTTCCCAAGCTGGCCTCAGCCCTCTTCACAGGTCCTACAGCCTCTATCTGCAGGCTCACTCATCCCCATTGTCCTAGGCAGCAAGTTCATTCATGGTAATAGTTGCGTCCATGATAATAGAGTAAATGTATACACCTTCACAGGCTTACAATCTGCAGCAGCCCTGTGGATGCTGAGCTCCTGAGAATCTCCTCAGGCCTGGAACTGGTTCCCATGGATGAATCCTGGGTTCTGAGCTTCCCTATTGCTGCCATGTCCTGCCCCGCCCCCCTCGTTGGCCTTGTTGTAGGGGATGGTCTTCTGCCCTGGTCTCTACTTTTGAGACCATTGCTTAGACTTCCAACTGAGAGGTTTTAGGAGCCCTGTCTCCTTATTTTGCCCTTTTGCTCTTCTCACCTGGATTCAGAGCCTTGCTCTGCTTCCCATCAAGGGGCTAGCTTTCCTATTGGCACTTTCCCTTAAACCAAGTATTTATAATGACACCACTTTCCAGTTCTCTGACTTGACCTTTGAACAACACAGAACTCAAGTTTTGAACTGCATGGGTCAATTTACATGGAGATTTAAAAAATAAATAAATATCTGTATTCTTTTTCAGTCCACAGTTGGGAGTCTGTGGATACAGAGGGCTGACTGTATGCATTGATCTATACCATTTTCTTAAGGCAACTTGAGTATTTTCGAATTTTGATATCTATAGGGTATCCTGGAACCCATTCCCCATAGATACCAAGGGGCCACTAAGTTTGGGGGAGTCAAAAATTGTACTCAAATTTTGAAGTACATTGGGGAAGACTGTAGTGAGGTTAGTGCCTGTAAAACAGCCCCCCCCATAGTTCAAGGGTTAACTGCGTGTGTGTGTGTGTGTGTGTGTGTATAATTTTGTGTGCAATAAAAAAGTAAATATATCCATAGACTGTATAAAAATATCAAAAGCTACCTAGAGCTCTGAATTTCATATATGGATCTTAGAAGTCAATAATTCCTCAATTTATTATCTTAATCCTCAAATGAAAAAATGGGGCCCTTAAGAGGTCAGAAGTGTGTCTTTCTTGATGGATTGTATAGGTTTGTGATGCTGAGAGCAGGCCTTTGCTCAGAATGCTGGGATAAGTCTCTTGACCATTAAAAGAAGCAAAAGTCTATAAACATCCTTTTCAGTACTAAAATATATGTACTCATTTCACTTACTTGATCTCCCTTTCTCTCTTGTATCTTTGGTTTTAGATTTTGACTTTTTCCTATACCTACTCTTTGCATTGCTGGACTGAATTTATGTGACCTCTCTTCTTTAGTCTCCCCAATCACTCCTGTTCACAGCAAAACTTTTCTCCTTTTCCAAATTACTGTGGACTAAAAGTTGACCTCAGACAGGGCAGTGGCTTACCTGATAATATATAAAACCAATCCTTAATTATTTTAAAACTAGGGGCCCGGTGCACAAAAATTTGTGCACTCGGGAGGTCCCTCAGCCTGGCCTGTGGCCTCTCGCAGTCTGGGACCCCTCTGGGGATGTCCACCTGCTGGCATGCCTGGTCAGCCTGGGTGAGGGGCTGATGGCTGTTTGCAGGCTGGCCAAGCCCCCCAGTAGGATCCCTCATCCCATTGGGGTGTGGCCAGCTTGGGTGCAGGCTTGAGGGCTGTTTTCAGGCTGCCCACAGCTCCCATTGACTCAATGTCCCAGCAAGGCTGGCTGGAAGCAGGTTTCTGGGGTTTATTTATCTTCTATAATTGATACACTGTTCCTTTAAGCTGAGGCCTAGGCAGGTAATGAAGCCTCCTGTTGGCTTCAGCTCCATGGCTTCTATAATTGAAAGAATGTTGCCTTACCCAGCCGGCCTAGGCAGGCAGTTTCCTCCATCACTGGTGCAACAGAAGCCTGCTGTTTGCTTCAGCTCTGAGGCTTCTATAATTGAAACAATGTTGCAACAATGTTGCCTGGAGCTGGGAGAAACCCAGCTGGCAGGCAGACAGTTTACTCTTGGTGCAATGGAAGCCTCCTGCTTACTCCAGCTTTGTGAGTGCTGGCCTCCATCTTGGCTGGGTTAATTTGCATATAGCCGCTCTGATTGGCTGGTGGGTGTGGCTTAGGCATCCCATAGAAATGGTCAATTTTAATATTACCCTTTTATTAGATTAGATGTGCATTGGTGTCCTGGCCAGTTTGGCTCAGTGGTCAAACAATGGCCCATGGACTGAAGATTCTTGGGTTCAATTCCAGGTTAGGGGCATGTATCTCTGTTGCAGATTCCCCAACCCCGGTAGGGGTGCATGCAGGAGGCAACCAGTTGATGTGTCTCTCTCATGTCAATGTTTCTCTTTTCCCCTCTCCCTCCCTTCCACTCTCACTAGAAGTCAATGGAAAAATTATCCTTTGGGTAAAGATTAAAATAATAATAATAATGAAAAATAAAAGTTTAAAAAAATGTGTATTGGTGGATGAGATTCACATGGTGGCGAGTAGTGTGCATCAGTATTAGTCTGCTTGGCTGCCATAACAAAATACCACATATTAGGTGGCTTAAACCACAAAAACTTATTTTCTCATCGTTCTGAAGGTTGGACGTTCAAGATAGAGTGCCAGCATGGTAGAGTTCTGGCAAGGGGTTTCTTTTTCTGGCTTTTAGAAGGCTATCTTCTTACTGTGTCTTCATGTGGGAGAGAGAGACACACACAGAAAGATCTCTGGTGTCTCTTTATTTTTAAGGGTGCTAATCCCATCCCATTATGGGGACCCCACCCTCATGAACTCATCAAATTGAATTATTTCCCTAAAGCAGTGGTTTTCAAGTTGTGAGTCACGACCCCTTTGATGGTTGAATGAACCTTTCACAGGGGTCACCTAAGACCATCCCATGTATCAGATATTTACATTACAATTCATAACAGTAACAACATTACAGTTATGAAATAGCAATGAAAATAATTTTATAGTTGGGTCACAACATGAGGAACTGTATTTAAAGGGCCAGAAGGTTGAGAACTACTGCCCTAAGGTCTCATCTTCATATAATGTAATATTGGTAGTTAGTGCTTTAACACAAAAACTTCAGGGGGACAGAATTCAGTCCACAATGGCATTTCTGAAAGAGGAATATGGTGAAAGGCATGTAGTGACCAAGTCTTCAAGGAAGCCCAGTCCTCCAGCTGGGGCTTATATGTTAATAAATGTAGGGGGAAAGGCGGGGGGCAGTATTTCTGTGGGTAGAGTTTTACTGAACACTCACATCTTTTTGAAGAGTAATCTTTATCAGAATCAAAAGTGGACAGATTGGGGACCCAACCAGGGAAAACGCTCTTCCTCTAGAGATTAAAACTATATTTTATTTTAGCAAATTGCTCCATGTTGGATTTAGGTTGAAAGTAGAAGAGCAATTCCATGCATTGGTCTTGATTGCTATTGAACTAACAGCACAGTGAAGACAAGTGATATCTGAAAAGGTTTGTTTAATACTTAAAACCTAGATCAATCTACCAAGATGCAATTTTCATGTAATTTACCCGGTCAGGATATACTTAATGCCTTGGAATTATGTCCTGGGCAGCCTTATTTAATGAGTTTGCTTGTACTACCGTTGTGTAAGGTTTATACATCACTGGATAGCAGGGAGAATTTGTGCTTCTGAAAAGGAGAACCAAGTTTGAGTTGGCATGCTAGCATTGTGCTAACTTTTTTTTATTATTATCATGAAAGTATTGACACAAAGTGATCTCAAGGCAATTGTAGACCAGAAAGCACATTGAGTGGATCCAAAGTGAGATGTTCCATAGAGTCTCAGAAGAATGGTCTTACATCCTAATTCAATTAAAGCATTTTTCTCTATGAATATTTTTTATATGATGGTAGAGGCATTAGCCTACAAAGTGCAATCAGGGGCTCTGACTTTCCGACAGACTCTTAGTCTCCATCACTGGGGAGGAAGTAGGTTAGAGCAGAAACCTCAGTGTCAGTTCAGGAATGAATCTGGCTCTGCCCTATATGAGCTACTGTGAACGGGGGCAAATTACATGAACTTACCTAATTAAGCTTCAGTGTCCTAACTCAGTGCTTGTGAGGATTGGTTTAAATAATGTAAAGAAAGAGCTGAGTGCAGAACTTGGCACAGTTTAAGCTGTACATATGATAGCTGAGATCATATCAGATTAATAATTCATCAACTCGACGACTGACCATCCATGCTTGGGAAGAATTTAAAAATCCCGATTAAGTCCAGTTTTGTTCTACAAAATGCATTACTGCTTTCTGATAGCTAACTCTTCCTTTCCTCCTCCTAAGGATTATACATGATTCTTGACTCTTTCTCAGAAGGCCAGGGAACAAAAGTAGATACGTACAACTTGCCCCCTCTGTTCCTGTAATGAAGATTCCTGTAGAGTTCAAAAAGCACCTGAAGTAGAATTCAAATGAGAGGCAGCAGCATACATTCCCCTTTTTGGGGAACAATTAATTGACTATCATTAAGTGTGGCTTAATTGGCCTTGAGCATACAGATCAGGGCTTATTTTTGTGAACAATCCCAAGCTGATCCAAGATGGAGTCAATTCACCAGTTGTTGTTTTTTTAAACTCAGCCTATTTAATTCTAAAATTAAATAGGAGTATGTTATTTAAATAGGGTTGAGTTATTTTTCAAGTTAGGGACCGCAGGCATGAATTGAGAAATATTTCTATGTATTGACATATCGAGCTGTTTATGTCTGATGGGATAGTATCCCACAGAGAAGGAATTAAAATCCAAGATTATGAAGAAAATGATCCCTATCTGGCTCTATGCAGAGAGCCTGTGCTTTTAATGGAACTTTAGAATAAAAGTAGTAAAGTAGGATTTTACACTGAGAGCACCAAGTAGCCAGGGCAGCCACTTCTAATAGTGGGTATTATGACTGAATCTGGCACAGTAGCCAGACCACAAGAGAGGCAAAAGTGTTTGACTGTGAAAAAGGAAGGACAGTTCTGTTTCACTCTATCCTTTTCCTATTACTTTCTCCCATCCAGATGTGCGGCCTCAGATCAAAATTCTACTTCTGTTAGACTGTATATGAACCTAATGAGACTCAATAGCTCCATTATGCATTATTTTCTCAACATCTGTTAGCCACAGTTCCTGAACTTAACTTTAAAGCTTTCTCCTTTGCTATTAAAGTCCTATCCATTTGCAATTTTTTCATAACCCAATAAAACCACCCCTTTGCAGCCCAAGCTTAAGTTACTTTTTGCTTGCCTGAGGCTCACTATGCAGGCAGCTGAGTGGTCAGCTGAAGTGGTAACAGGCTTTGCTAAACTCTAAATCCATAGTAATCATCTCAAAACACTAGATGGCACAGGAGAGGCATGAATGGACCGAATGGAGCCTAGCCTTTAAACTTGGCGGCTCTAAATAATTCTTAGGGTTAAAAAGAGCCACATTTTAGGATATTCTTATACATTATTTTCTATGAACTTTCCTGTTGTTTGAGCTTTATCTTTGGCAGTGTTCGGAACTGAATGATGTAAGGTGAAATTCTTTCTAGCTTGAAAGCAAACACTGAAAAAATTCTTGGTTGAGTTATACCTTTATTTTCCTTTATTTTATTACAGAAATAACACATATGCTTGCTATATGTATAATAATGCATACATACAGTAACATGCTTATATGCATGTATGGTTTATACATCTGTCTATTGTCTTTGTGCTGTTCCAGGATGCTTGGGGAAAATGCACACCATGGTATATGACACTATGCCTGTGATTCTACTTATTAATTATGTGACTGCATAGAGCTAAATTCTCAGAAATACTTTTCTAAGAGAAAACATCTAAACATAGAAGTTGGTGCTATGTAATTTCTATTTTTCTCTCAGCTTGTAGTGACTAATGTATTCCAGGAAGTTTCTTATATAGTGTGTTTATTAAACATGAGGCTAAGTTATTATTTCCTTTAATGGAAAATGACAAGGAAGATATATTAAGCAGATACTGAATATTGAGACTCAAAGTTAGTACTGAGTATAGTATGAGTATCATTAGGATTAGTTATAAAAGTTCTACTTATTTGAAGGGAGCATTATACATGTAAAAACATAAGTAAATCAATGGTTTACTATTTAATAATTTCTCAAATTTAGTGGGGAAAACTAAAAATCAACCTCACAGTTGGTCATGCTAAAAAACATTTATGTAGAGAAAGCTATCTTAAATATTAAAACCTGAATACATTCTCATTTTTAAAAAGTATATCTGGCCTTAATCTAGTTTGGCTCAGTGGATAGAGCATTGGCCTGTGGACCAGAGTGTCCTGGGTTCAATTCCAGACAAGGGCATGTACCTAGTTTGGGTTTTAGGCTCCTCCCCAGCCTGGGCCCTGGTCAGGCACCCAATTGAGGTGTTTCTCTCTCATTGATATTTATCTCTATCTCTCCCTCTCTCTTCCACTTTCTCTAAAAATCAATGGAAAAATATCTTTGGATAAGGATTTTTTTAAAAAAGTACATAAAAACTAGATCTTGAGTTTTTAAGAAAGCTCTTTGGATAATTCCTGATAACTTAAAACCAAGAGAAGCTGTTTGACATATTGTTTCCCAAGCTTTTCCATAGACTAATTGAGTTGATTAAACAAAACAATCTTTCTTATCTGTAATATGGGGAAAATGATGTTTACCTGGAGGGATTATTTTGAAAACTAGAGATAATGCATGTAAGTGTATATAAATGCAAATAGCCTCAGGTTTCACAGATTAACACTTTGTTACTGAAGTAGGTAATTGAGAAAGAAATAAAACTAACCAGAAACACAGAACCATAATATCAAAATAAAAAGTATGTAGGAAATCTGACATCCCTACATTTCTGATGGCCACTTGTAAAAAATTTGTTTGTAATTATTTAAAAGCTAGTGTCCCGGTGCATGGATTCATGCACACTGAAAGGAAATTAATTAGAAGAAATATTTTAATATCGCAATTCGCTCTTTCTCTAATAGAAGTGTCAATCAAATTCATGATTGACAATATCAGATAGAAACACATACGTGATTGGGGCTAGTGAGAGTTTTATATGAATTGTGCATGTGTGAGTCAACTTAGCCTTTTATATATATAAAATAAACTTGTTTAATTAGACCTGCTTTCTAATGTAGCTAAACTTTTTCCATCCCAGTGAAGCACCCAACTTCTCTTTTAGGTAATTGTAAGCAACACAGCAATAAATACCAACATGAAGTAGATTATTATTATTTTTATTATTATTATTGCTTAAAATATTACAAAGAGTAGCACACATGTTTCTTTTTTCCCCCTTAACCTTCTCCCAACTACTCCTACCCCCCAGTGTTTTGTGTCCATTAGTTATGCTTATGGATGCATAAAAGTCCTTTGGTTGATCTCTTTCCCCTCTTCCCCAACCCTCCCTGGTCTTCCTGCTGTAGTTTGACAGTCTGTTTGATGCTTCTCTGCTTCTGTATCTATTTTTGTTTATCAGTTTATAATGGTCTTTATTATCCATAAATGAGTGATGTCACGTGGTATTTTTCTTTCATTGATTGGCTTATTTCACTTAGCACAATGCTTTTCAGTTCCATCCATGCCGTTGCAAATGGTAATACTTCCTTCTTTTTTTACAGCAGCATAGTATTTCATTGTGTAGATGTACCACAGTTTTCTAATCCATTCATCTGCTGATGGGCTGTTTCCAAATCTTAGCTATGGTGAATTGTGCTGCTATGAACATAGGGATGCATATATCTTTTCTGATTGGTGTTTCTGGCTTCTTGGGATATATCCCTAGAAGTGGAATCACTGGGTCAAATGGCAGTTCCATTTTTAAGTTTTTGAGGAAACGACATACTGTCTTCCATAGTGTTTGCATGAGTCTGCATTGAAGTAGATTATTATTGTAGATCACACAGGGAGAACAAAGGGTAAAATATTTAGCTGAAGCAGTGTTTGACTATATTCTGTGCAGTGAGAAAACCTGAAGTCATTTTCAAGGTCCATCATTTATTCTTTTCAGTTGAGTCAAGTTTCTAAGCTTTTTAAAACTCCATTTTCTGGCTAATGAAAAAAAAATAGTTTTCCATTGAGTCTCACATCTACCTACCCCAGAACTTCTGTGAGGATCAAATGAGATGAGGCACAGGAAAATGCTTCACAGACATTTGGTTAAAGTGTGAAATATTTGCACCTGGCTATAAAGCAAGTTGTATTCCTGGGCTGAAGAAACTCCAAAGAGGCTAGTAGTCACTAAGGAGAGGAAGCTGGGTGTTGCTATGTGATGTCATTACCAGGTGCCTACAGCCACCATTTCCGGCTGGGCTTGGCTGTGGGCTGCATTTTTCGCCATGGGATCTCAACAGCATCAGCTGTGATTTGGTGGGCTGTCACTCTGGAATGGTGGTGTCCCATTTGGGGGAAGCTGAGTGTTGCTTTGTGGGCACCAGGTCTGTGGTACTGTTTTTTTATAAGTGGCTAGTGCACATCAAGGCAGTTCCTCTGTTGAACATCTGCCCTCTGGTGGCCAGTGCACATCATAGTAACCAGTTGGACACAGCATATTAACTTTATATATATATAGACTAGAGGTCTGGTGCATGAAATTTGTGCACAGGAATGGGGGAGGGGCCTCCCTCAGCCTGGCCTGCACCTGCTCCAATCTGGGAACCCTCAGGGCTGCTGGCTTCAAACTGCTCACCTGCCTGCTGGCCTGATCCCTCTGACTGCTCTCCCCTGATGGTCTGATCCTCCTAACTGCTCTCCTCTGCCTGCCTGATCACCTCTAACTGCCTCTGCCTCAGCCCTGCCACCATGGCTTTGTCCAGAAGGACATCCGGAAGGTTTTCTGGAAAATGTTCAGTCTAATTAGCATATTTCCTTTTTTATTAGTATAGATGCCACTTTGTCTTTAAAATGCAGGTTGTTAACAGGTTTTTTTATTGTGAAAGGGGAGCCTGCAGTAGCATCCTGGGATCTGACCAGGGCTTATGCACTGGTGCTTTATCTCAGCAGATGAGATTCCTAGAAGAAGATTCTTGGATGTACCTTGAACATTTCTATTGATTTTGCCAAATCCTCCTCCAAAAATGTTGAACCACTTTAAACTCCCACCAGCAACCATGCATGTGCCCTCTGTCCTACTTTGATGCCAATATCATTGATTTGCCCCTAGAAGTTTCCCTTCCCTCAGCTGGGACTGCTTGGCACTTGAGCCAAACTCACTGTTCAGCCCGGGATTTGATTTCCCGAGATAGAATTATGGAGGAGGAAAAATAGTGTTCCTCTACTCTTCTGAGTTCTTACCAGAGGCCCTTGTAATAAAAGACAAATTACCAAGAGAAAAACAAAAGTCCATTAACATGTGTACCTCAATTATATGTGGGAGATCCCAGGGAAAAATGAATGACTCCCCAAGGTGGCTTAGAATCCAGATTTAAATACCTTCTTCCTAGGGAAAGGGGACAGGATATGTAGGCCTCTTAGAGGAGAGTACATGAGTTTTAGGAAAAATGAATGGGGGTGAAGGAGATCCTGTGTAACAAAGTTTGGGTGTGATGTCAACTTCTAGTCTCCTGTGACAGGAGTCAGTCTGCACTGGCTGATGACACTTTTCCCATCAAGGGAACCTTTTGGGGGGGTCCGATTTTAGGCAGATCAGGAGACTTTAGTGAAAGCCTATCCTTGCATTTGCTGTTTTTCAAGCATCTGCAGCTCAAGATCATCAATATAACAAAATGGCATATGTTGGGGTGACATTTTCTCTGACCTTCAGAATAAACCCAACAAAAGCTTGTTTCCTTTCTTAGATGATTTGACACAGTAGTGTGATTCCCTGGAGACAGTATTCTGACCAGACCTTCATGGGAGTGGTCATAACATACGCTATGCTTGTAGAAAGGTGTAGGCCATATCGCTAAATAAATCAGGGTCAGTTTCCTCACCTTGTGGAAAGGGAGATAAAGTTATGATAGTTTTATCTCCCTTTCCACAAGTTTCCTGCAGATTTGTGTCTCTGCTTTAGCCTCAGTGTCCCCAGCGCCTCTGCAGCTCTGGGGCTTGGGGTTGCTGGGCGCCAGGCCCCCCTGCAGGCTATGTTTCTGCTCCTCGGGTCCCAGCGCTGCCTGGGCTGCGAGGCTTGGAGCTGCTGGGTGCTGGGCCCCCTGCAGGCTGTGTCCTTCTGCTCCTCTGGCCCCAGTGGTCCCAGCGCCGCCTCAGCTGCTGGGTGCCGGGCCCCCTGAAGGCTTGTGTCACAGCTCCTTCACCCCCGTGGCAGCAGCGACCAAGCAGGCCCAGAGGCCCTCTGCCAGTGGGCAGGGGCAGAATGCCTGCATCGTCACCATGGCTATGATGCAAATGTCTTGTCCCAGCCACCACCATCCTTGTAGCAGAGTGAGGGCTAATTTACATATTACTCTTTTATTAGATAGGATGTTCTATATTTTATTTTGGAAAATGTGATTTCACAGTGCATCATACAATCACACATAGCATAGTTATCATAATCTCTAAAAATAACAATTATTGGGTGAAGGTATCATCCTATATTGAAGAGAACATGTTTCTGCTTTCAGAGACATGAGTTCAAATTCTGGTCCCACTACTTATTAACTAAGTAGTCTTGAATACTCAATTCTCAAGGTCTTATTTTCTTAATCTTAACAAGGGTTTGGAATCTTTTAACCAGGCAAGGTTGCTATGGTTAAGCAGAGTTCCTCAATGACAGTACCTTAGCACTTGACATTTGGGGCCGAATACTTCTTTGTTGTGTGTGTGTGGGGGGGTGTCCCATGCCTTCACTGCACAATGTTCAGCAACATTCCTGGCTTCTACCCACTAGAGAGCAATTATGTCTCCAGACATTGTCAGCTGCCCCCGGAGGGCAAAATTACCCCCCAGTTGAGAACTATTGGTATGCAATAATTTACTCTGTGTAAAACCGAGTCAACTTTCAAAAAATGATAACTATTATTACTTTTTACTGAGCAATCTCTCATAAAATTGATATTAAAGATTTCATCAGAAATTCCCAGAGTTATCCAAATCATCTAATTTAAGAACCTTTATTTGAAATAAGAATCCAATAAAAACGTTTTCATGCAGTTACTGGTTCATACTTGTGGGGTAACTCATTAAGTCAATCCATTCAATCATATGTAAAGTCAATCAATTACAAAATGTAGATGGTATTAAATAATCACAAGGGGCAAATTGATAGTAAATGCCACTTCTATGGAGCGAAACCCCTGAAGAACATGCATTAAATACAGGAACTATTCAGACCTCTTTATGGGCTCAGAAATCCCCTCTCTCTCTCTAATTACACAGCAATCACTCATTAGGCAAATATTTATTGTACTCTAATTTCAGTTCAGTATTTTAAACTGTGTCGAATCAGTGCCATTTCTTAAGGATCATACAAGGAAGATAGACAAATAAACCAATTCAGTGAGATCTAAAATATGAACTATATTCTTTGGAGGGTCTCTGAACTCATTGGGAAAGTTCCAAGGGAAGGTGAAATCTGAGTTACATAGTGAAAGTGGAACAGAATCAAGTGGGATGGGAGTCAGGAGGTATGGATATTCTGTATGTGTAATAGCATGTGGGTAGGGTGTAAAGAATATGGCATAGTTTATTTTCTTCAAGGAAATCAATGTATTAGGTGAGAGTATGACAGAAGGGTCAATGTGAGTTCATGAAATATTTCATACATATTCTGATAGGAGGGATTTATAATCTGATAGCTAGAGCATCTGAATTAATCTGCAATGTAATCATATTATTTTAAATCTTAGAACACATATACTTATGGGGGTTACGTTTTTCTTAAAGTTTCCTTTTCAAAGCCTGTGCGAAGCGATTAGGGAGGTGACTTAGCTGTGAATCCAGCAAGCAGAACCGATAAGAATGATCAGGCCAACCCACCAGGAGTCAAAACATCACCTAATCCACATCATCTCATTGCCTGATGACTGCAATAGCTGATGTCTGCAGACTCCCAGGGCTGCACATAGCACCCTATCCCATTCCTCTTTATAATCCTGTTCCCCACACCTTACTGGAAGACAAGTTTTGATGCTTGTAAGCACCCTGTCTTCTTGGTTGGCTAGCCTTCCTAATAAATGCCTAATATGATTCAACTTTGCCTTCATTTATTGGACATAGTGACAGGCTGCCTGAGCCAAACTGGGAATTTCCCAGTAACAGTTCTATGGAGTTTAGAGTTTATAAGGAAAGCTGTAGTATCTATTAAATCAGCGGTTCTCAACCTGTGGATTGTGACTCCTTAGAACCTTTCACAGGGGTCGCTTAAGACCATCCTGCATATCAGATATTTACATTATGATTCATAACAGTAGCAACATTACAGTTATGAAGTAGCAACAAAAATAATTTTGTTGGGTCACAGCATGAGGAACTGTATTTAAAGAGCCAGAAGGTTGAGAACCACAGTATTAAATCATTATAAGATGAGGTCTGACTAAGTCTGACTTCATTTAATTTTCATTGTAGATTACTCTGGTGTTGTATGTAGGAAGAACTGGAGGGGAAGGCAAATGTACAAACAGGGAAACTACTTAGAGAATATTGCAGTTATCCAGATAAATGAGAAAAACTTTAAAACTAAGGTAATATTAATAAGAACTGAAGAAGGCAGAATAAAAAACACATTTAGCAGGCAAAATAACTAGCTAAAAAAAGCATGTCCAGGGAGCATGGTCTGGAGATAGAGATACTGTAGGAATTTTCAGGACTCAGACGGTAATGGGTGAGTTCATCAAAAGAGTGCGATCGAGACTTGGACTGAGGACAAATCATGGGCAATATGGATACTTAGGGCAGGTAAAGAAAGCAGAACCCTCAAAGTAGGCTGAGAAGGTTGGGGGTAGAAGACAGTAGCTACCCATGTAAAAGCAGAGTCATAGAATCCAAAGGAGAAAAACGTTGCAAGAGAGTATAAGTGGAAGAATGCTCAGTAGGACAGTTTGAATGAGCTCATTGAAGGGTGAGGAGTGGTAGGGAGTCTGGGGGCAAAGTATGGATAGTGTTTTTCAGCAATTTTTATTTTGAGTACTCTTAGCTGGGGTTATTTCTTTTCTAGCATCCACATGCTCCATCAGTTACTACTGTCTTACAGAAGGTAGAAAATGGAGTCAGAGACTGCTGATCTCAGAGAGATTACTAGGTGTACTTGTTAATAATGGCAGATTTTGTAACCAAAGAAAACACTGTAATTTCAAGAGAAATATCAAAAGTGCTTTATTCAAAGTACTGTCCATACACATTTCTCCATCTTTTAGGTAATTTGTAGATACTGTCCCAATAGAACTTTTCTTGTTTTGAGGCAAATCATTCAGGGACCCAATTTTCCACTTCTTAGTATGTTTTGAAGTGCTGATCAGAAAGTGCGTGTGCCATTGATTGGAACAAGTGATAATCTGAAGGAGCAAGGTCTGGAGAATACAGCAGGTAGGTTAATACTTCCCAGGCAAGATCTTTTAATGTGTCTCTACCTGGATTTGAAGTGTGTGGTGGGTGCATTATCATGAAGCAAAATTACTTTGCCATGTCATCTGGCCCATTCTGGTCATTTCATAATCAAAGTGTGGTTCAAATTGATTATTTGTTGTTGGTAGCAATCAGTATTAATGGTTTCACCTGGTTTTAGAAGCTCAATTTAATACACCACACCTTCCTGATCCCACCAAGCGCAGAGCATTGTCTTCTTTCTGAAGCGATTTGGCCTTGCAGTCCATGTTGATGTTTGACCTGATTTTGTGCATGTGGGACTCTCATAATAAATCCACTTTTCATCACCAGTCACAATTCAATGCAAAAAAGACTTTCTTTGGTGCCGTTGAAGCAACATTTTACTGACAACTTTTTGGTTTTCCATTTGTCTTACATTCAGTTGATGTGGCACCCATTTTCCTTCATTTAAAATCTTTTCCATTGCTTGTAAACAATCAGAAATTGTTTGCTGAGCAGCATTTAATCTTTCTGCAAGTTGCTTTTGTGTTTGACATGCCATCTTCACTCAATAATGCTTGTAATTGTTGGTCTTCAAACTTTTTCAGTTGACCTGGACATTCTTTGTCTTTCATATCGAAATCATCACTTTTAAAACGTGTAAGCCAGCATTCACAAGTATCTTGAGATGGAGCATGTTCACTATAAGCTTCCTGAAGTATACGATAACTTTTTCTTCAAAATAAAGTAATGAATCAAAACTTGACACAAATGCTCTTTTTTGGCATGAAATTCGACATTTTTAAGTGTAAATATATTTATAATGTTAACACCTTCAGCAAATTTGACATATGAAGTTTTGAAGCTTGCTGTCAATACAACAAAATAGCATACATATCAAGTCACATATATATCAACATATATGTAACTCTATTTATTGAAAAAATTCACTGGTACACCTGGTAAATAATAAATATACTGGCATTAGGAGACAGAGAGAAGGGAGAGCAAACCATGCACTTTGGTAATATCTGATACTAATACTTGTACTAATACTAATACTAGTACTAATAAATACTAATACTAATACAACAGTTGTTTGAACATTGACTGACACTAGTATCAGACACAGAGACACTGCTCAATAGAAATCAGGAATTGAAGATTTGTGTGGTAGTGGCTATATCAACTGAAGCAGGCTGGTCAAATCAAGATGCTAGTTTAGAAGGAATTTCTAGAGAGATAAAGAATGATATATTTTATTGTTTGTAATGTAAAGTGCTTCAGCAAAGCAGTGTTGTATGTGTGTGCTCAGTTTTTGTCTGTGGAGTAAAGGTGGGATGTGATTAGTTAAAATTTCAAACAACCAAATATGGAATACACATGCTGGGGGGCAGGCGAGCACTTGAAAGGCTCTAATCAAATCCCCACTCTTTAGAGGTGTGTAATCCAAACGTTCAGCTCTCTTCATCTCAGATCAACACCAGATGGCATGGTAATTAGCACATTGGATAGAGGAATGTTTTTTCATTGATAAAATTAGTTATGTTCAAGATGTGTATGTGTTATTGGCTAGGTATATTGGATTGGGGCTCCTTCATGGACAGGATTTTCGAACAGAGTGAACTTGATAGCCTATATCCCTTGAGAATGGTCTCTTGGTTTAGGGTTTCAAACCCATCTTGTGTGAATACACTCATTTGAGAATACTCTTTGCCTGACTCCTCCTGAGATAGTGGAATCCTGCCTCTAGCATATTGTGTGTGTGTGTGTGTGTGTGTGTTTCTGCTTTGCATTAACCTTTTATGCATGATGCTTATAATTACCTAAAACTATAGAGAGCAGGAACTTCATTGAACCCATAGAACTAATTGCATTAGTATTTTTGTGGCTTCCTATAGTTAACTGTATGTGGGTGTGGCAGGATTGGGTCTGAAACATTCACTTATGGCACTATTATACTCAATGTCAAAGTGGCAGGTGAGGAGACCTATTTAAGTTACCACTGTTTACCCCAAATAATCCAATATTGTGAATTGCCAATTAGATCAGTTTGCAACCATCTGATATTTACTCCTCTGTATGGGACAATGTAAAATTTCTGATTCCTTCATAGCTACCTGAGAAAATTTTGAAAAGTCAGTGACTGAACTTGGATTTCTTTATTTAATAAGTAAAAAGCAATATTCACTAATGAGTAGTAATAGCTAATATTTTCTGAATGCTGTTATGATAATTTATATATACATTTGCATTTAATCTCCAAATCACCTTATGAAATAGTTAAAAACTACTATCCTCATTTTTTGGATGAGAGCATTGAAGCCCAGTGAGATTAAGGAAATACCTCATGAATTCAAGGTCACACAACTAGTAGGTAATAGGTCTGAGATTATGAGCTCAAACAGTCTAGTTCTAGAGACCATGCTCTTAAACACAACCCTCTTTTAACTCTCCAGGTTAAATGAGATAATTTATGGGAGAAATAATTATTACACACACATAGACACACAAATATTGGTCAAATATGAATTGGTTCCAGAATGATTCAAAGTTCATTTATTAATTAGTCAAGCACTCATGCATAATGCATAAGTGCTAGAAAATCACTCAGATAAACTTAACAACAAAAAAGATATTTATGGGATAATGAATACTTCCTAATTAGGCTTTACTATCCAACCTTATCACACATATATTATATCCATATTTTATTTTGGTTTTATTATCTTTAAAAGATATATTAAAACTTTATTCTAGAAAACAGTATTTTATAGTTGAAAAATTCTTCAGATATCTTAATAAAACTTCCTCACTCAGCAATGACTTTTATTCTAAAAAATTTTCCAGATCTATTAAGAAAAAAATCAACTTACCTTTTAGTTAGATGTTCCTATAAAGCTATCCTGACTTCAACTAATTATTCATTGGACCTTGAAAAGTATAATTGGAAGAAAGGTTGTCTGAATACTACTTTCAAATACTAATTTTTACTGACTGAAGTATTTTCTTGGCTGGATTTCATTGGAACTAGGCAAGAGATTAAAGAGCTTGCTTTTCTTTTATTTTTCTTTCTTTTATTTATTTATTTATTTATTTATTTATTTTGCAAAAAGAGAAAATACATTTTCCCCCCTGGTTACATATCAGCCTTAGATAAGCCTTCTGAGATCAAAAACTGTACAAAGGATATTAAAACATTGCTTCTCAGTTTTAGAGTTCCCACAGTGTGTTTAGTTCACCTAATGGCATCTCAGTAGAACGGCCAGGGGAATATGGAGGAGAAATGAGATTTCATTCTGAGTTTTAGAGGCAGGAGAAGAGAATGTTTGTTCCATGTGCTCATTATCTGGAAAGCAGAGGATGGTCTGTTTGTCATTAATATTAACATGAATTAGTGTTGCTTACTTCCCATCGGAGCCCTCATGATAGAAAGTCAGGGTGGGCCAAACTTAGTCCCAAGAAATATGGGGAAATACTCCAGAGAAGCTATAGTTTAGCATTTGAAAAGAGTAAACAGGAATAAAATAGCAAAGCCTCTGAGAATGGGGGAGAGGTCTTCACCTCTGCTGATGTTCGGTCTAGTTATGGCACTGTCTGTGTGGAAAAACAGAGCTGGAAAATCTTTAACCAGCAGAGTAGATGGATTTTCAGAGTAAATTGAATTTAAAAAAATTATTTTTTAAAGAAATCACTGAGTACCATGATTATCTCAGTTTTATAAAATCATTTTAAAGGAATTTTTAAAAATAAGCTTTTCTTATGCAGACATTTGTTGTGTTAAATTATATAAACTAAACAGGGGAACAATCTTTAACAGAGCAGTCAGAGACTCCAAATCTAGGTAGTTTAAAATTGTAGAAATGCAAATAAGCAGTAACTTTAACAGCATATACTGTCTTAGTAATGGCTAACATTTATAATTATAGTTACTGTAGATTAGCTATCATTTGTAACTTTACAGAAGTTATTTTATTCAGTTAAAACAACCTTATTAATGTCCTCACTTCACATTTGAAAAAACTGAATTTAATAGCACTTAATATCCCCAAGAGCTCATACCTAACTGGTGAAATTGGGACTTACCCAAACACATAATACATTTTCCCTTAGGTAGCTTTCTTTTTGGGCTGGACAATCTTTGTGAACTTTTCCCATGTTCTTCCAGAGGATGAGAACAGATGATTCCACTTCTGCAGTTTCTGTAGCCCAGGGAGACTGAGCACTGCCTTTGTATTAGAAGCCGGTCACCTCACTTCTATGGCCTGTGTAATGTATCCAGTAGGAAGTTGACTTGTCAAGTGAATTTATAAAGAAATGCTATTGGAGGATTATTATAAATTCTTTAACCTACTTATTCTAGAATTGAGGCAGATTGTGTAAGTGTCTATTGAGCAATAAACCTCACAATAGAGTCTGCATGTGAAATCTGTGAGTAATGATTAGTGCTTTGGAAAAAGTGTTCAAAAGGTCTGAGAGTTAAAGTGGACTGGTAGATGGAGAAAGGGTTATGAGTGGCCATAGGATATACTCCTGGGCTTTTTGGACCATTAAGAAGCATCGCTCCTTTTGTGCAGAACTCTTCATTTTGATTTCTTCAAATAAGTGAAAACCTCTCTTTAGACTGGCATCAACCTCTTTAATTTGTGTTCAAATAAAAAAGAAAAGCTATTTATGAGTAGAGGACAATGAAGAACATTGACTATGTTTAATATTTGCTAATTTTCAAACTTACTGTTTATCAGAAGCAAGCGAGATACTTCATATCTATTAGTTTTTTTAAGATCCTTATAACAACGTAGGGTATAGGTATTATGTTTAACCCTTATTTTATAGAAGACAAAACAAAAGCACAATAACTTTCCCAAGGTCATAAACTTATTAAGAACAAAATCAGCAGCAGCATTCACTGATAACAGCACACCTTTCTAGTCTTTCCCTAGGGTTGTGTTATATCTGGACATTCCACAGAACATCTTACTACATCTTATTGGTCTACTACATTGATTATGTCATGGTAATTGAACCAAATGAGCAAGTACATTGGGAGGCTTTGTAGGCAGAAGGAAGGAGATGAACTCAGTGCAGATTCAAGTACCCCACAACATTAGCAAAGTTTTTCAAAGTCTAACAGACTGGGGCTTGCTGTATAGCCCCTCCAAAGTAAGGAACAGATCATTTGCACTGTATCTATCTCTAAGAAAGAAGCACAATGCTTGATAAACCCCTCGATCACTCTTGGCTTCTTGTAGCAAGGAGGCAATAGGCAAGAATGGAATCATCACACTGCCTCTGATTATCAGGAAGAGGTAGGGCTGCTGCTAGATAACAGGGCAGGAACAAAGTTTTGTGTTTAGATGGTCTATTTGGACATATCCTGATGTTCCCATGCCCCTTAGCCATAGCTTGAGAAGACCACAGTAAGAGGGATTCAGACACACAGAAATGAAGGTCTGGTCTTTCTACTAGGCAATCTGCCTTGTCTATGCTCCTGCTGTATCAATGGAAATGGCCAGGACAATATGGAGGAAAAATGTAAGTTCCTTCTAAATTTTAGAAGCAGGAGAAGAGAATGTTTGTTCCTTTGGAAAGGCAATCCTTGCAAACTCTTTGGAAAGCAGAGGATTGTCTGTTTGTCATTAGAATCAGCATGAATTAGAACTTCTAGCCAAGGATGAAGGAAGTTTAGGAAGGGCAGTAGAAAGGGGGATGCTGATTATCATTTATAGCTCCAAGAGCAGCAACAGTGGAGCCTGTTCATTCCACTAACATGTCTTTTGTGATTTTTCCCAGAAAACAAGAACAATCAGAACACAGTGGAAACTCTTTCCAAATGGAGTGAACTTACAACGAGAAGGAATGACTCTGAAAAGGGTAAGGGGTAGACTGTAGTGGGTTCTGGAGTTCTCTACCCAGATTCCCAAGTTGATGTTTCACATCTCTGTCCCACACTGATAATTTCTCTTAGTCCCAGGGAACTGCCTGGTCACAATGTTTGGAGCCCAAAGCTAGAAGACTTCAAGATTGGGCATGGTTCTGTTGTTGGGGTTTGGGGACATCTGGAGGTATCTGGGGTCTGGAAGTTAATGCTGGTTGTTGGCTGAAATCTTGACTGTCAGTTGAATCACCTACATTCTTTGCATGGTCTCTCATATGTCTCTAGTTTGGACGGCACAGCATGGTAGATGAGTTTCAAGAACTATCATATCAAGAGAGTGAGGCAGAAATGCTTTGCATGTCCAAGTCTAATTTTAGAAGCAACATATCAATTTTGCTGAATTCTAGTCCTCACAAAAGTCCTCTGCTTCAATGGGGAGAAGACATAGAACCCACCACCTGATGGAAGTAATGTCATGTCACAGTGTAGGCCCATGAGGTTTTTGAAATAGTGTATCCATCCTTGGAAAATACAGTCTGCCATATCAAGGAAGGGGAAAGAAACTCCTTCTCTTGCCTGTACATTCTATCTTCCCTGGCACAGCACTGATGCATTCATTTTCTTGAAACAGTACCTTTAACAAAGCAATTCCTTGTCAAAAACAAAACAGAATGTAAAACTGTCAAAGTCTCTGCTACTTACACTAGTAAAGTCCAAATTCCTTAAGATAGCATTCAAGAGCCTCCAAAATTCAGACATGATTGCTTTACCTCTTCCTGTTCTTTCAGACCTAGACTGTAGCTTATGACTAGTTTACATAGTATATCATGGTCGTGATGTATCCTGAGCTTTTCACTTTTGTACCATTGTGCCTGCTTTTTTTCTAATCTCAGAATTTCACCATAGAGGTGCCTTCAATGTTTGTCCAATAAAATCCTACTTATCTTTTAAAACCTTTTTTTTTCTTTCACACTTAACCCAGGAGTGATTACTCCTTTCTCCTTTCAAGACTACTGCAGCACCAGTTAAGTACTGATCACGTGTTCTTTATCACACTGTGCTAAAGTCCGTCATTTTGGGGAGAGGAAATGCTCCACTGAGATGTGGTTTGTTAGTTAATGCTATTCCCTGTGCAAAGAGAAGGTCTTTTCTCAGCAAAATTTAGGGGGTAGCCATACTTTCTCTAATTGTATTGCTGTGATAAACTAGTTATTTATCACAGTATTACTCTAACTTAAAACCCAAGTACTATGTGTTGTTTAATTTCTTCCAGATTTCAAAATATTCAAAGGGATAACATCTCTTATTAGGGTTCCAGGGCACCCAGAATGCTAATATAGAGACACACAGCTATGCAATAATGTGGATGAGCCACAGAGCCACAGAGGGACTGTTACGAAGTAATGTTAGTTGGAATTAGTGACAGAGATCAATTTCCGGGAAAGAATTTTCAAATATATGATAGTCATTTATTCAAATGTATTATGCACACGTATGTATCAAAACATTTTTTCAATGTTATAAAATTTGTTGAGAAACATGAATTTAAACTGTTTAAGGTGTTTGTAGCTTTAACTTTGCTCATAGGCTTTGTGACTGCCTAAGAAGTGTGTAGAGTGAGGCAGCATTTTTTTAGGTCTATGTGGTGCACCCTAGGAGATTATGGCCCAAAAGGCCATCGGAGAGCCACGTCTGGCACATAGAGAGACAGCAGTGTGACCCTGCAGTCTGCAGTGGCTCTGACTCTGATGTTCCTGGGAAGGATCTGGCTCAGCAGGACCAGTGAGTCTTTGTCCCAGAACTTTTGAATTTAGAAATGAAAGAGAGTTGAGCTAATTTTGTGTGGATACCTGGATTGTGGGTAAGCTATCACACTCAGCCTTTCTCCTCACCATGTGAAGTGGAAGGAAATGGGTTTTTACCAAGAAAGGGAAGGATGGGGACACATAACTGTTACTTTCATTTTTCCTTATAAACATTCTCCCCTTTCCTCAGTCGAGTTGTTTTCCCCCAACTTCCAACCAAAAGTATCCAATTAAGATGCCACAAAGCCTTTCCTTCTCAGGGCACTTTACGGGCTTTATGTTAAAGAAAACTCCTCTTAGATAATGTGGCTGTCAAATGATAAACTTCAGAGAAAAGGGGAGGCTTCTCCAAAGCTCAGCCTGCGACAGATTGGACAAAATCTGGTGTCTCCGAATTCCTAATCTGTAGCACATTATTGGTTTTAATATTTACACGTACATGTTTTTAAACATAGTTATAACATTTCAGAGCTGCAGTGGTCTTGGAAATAATGTTGTTGGACTTTTAAATTACACATATAAAGAAACAGAGGTCCAGAGAGGTCAATGTTTAATCAAAGAGCACACAGACAGATGGCAGTTAGCTCACCCATACATTTTCTATACATCGTAATCTCCTCCCTATGCAAAGACAGCTCAGTGAATCTTCCTAGATCCTGCTTGTTTGCAGGCAGTGGTTTGTGCAACTTCCCGGTACCACTCAGAGGCCCACTACTTTCCCTCAACCCCCATATCCTGCTTCACACTAGCTGGATGGTGGTGACAATGGCAGCAGCCACTTTAGGCAAGGAAATGGAGAGCACAAGTTGAGGTAACAGAACTGCCCCAGCAACAGAGTCCCTGGAGTTTTCATGAGGCAGAAAGAGGCTTTTGCTCTGAGCCACAGTGCGCTGGCTCTCTTTGTTACAGCTCCTTGTCTTATACCCTAACTCACACACCTCTAAAAATACCTTCCCCTTCCCCACCCCATGAGCTTGTTGTAAGATTGAAACAGGCAAACAGAGTAAGCAATGGGGATGCATAGCTGTTATTTTCATTTTTCCTAATCTGGCCCCTTTTATAATTGATACTTCAAACTCTGTCCTTGGTTTCTGAGCTCATCTCTGCAAAGTGTTTTCCTCAGTAAGTCATTTATCCATGCCAATAAATGTGGAAGAGGGACACCCTACTCTAAGCCCATTCTAGATGTGAGAAACATGGTTGGAGTCAGCCCTAATTGTCTAGGAAGTAAATTTGGATTTATAGATGTGATACCTGAATCCACATTTCATTCTCTCTTGATTTCAAAGAGAAATTAGTTAATTATGAAGACTCAGGGATTGTGCTGTTGTTTTTTGTTTTTGTTTGTTTTTTTTTTTTTTTTTTGTTCACCCTTCAAATTGTGGTGGCAAGCATTGCAATAAGAATTCATGTTCCCATTTACTACCTTGCCTGTTTTGAAATGCATGGTGAATCTCAGGTAGGGAGACGAGAGAGTGATCTGCCTACTTAATTCTCCAATAACCACCCAGAAGGATACCTTTTAGTGCCCCAAAGGAGCCATGATTTTTTTCTTTCTGGGGTGGTACCTGCCCAGAAGGTCATGGTCCATGATGATCAACAAAACCAAACTCCTGAAGTACCACCAGGGCTTTCCTTTTCACAAACACCATTGTCAAACTATGCAGAGACACTTCCACTTGCCAACAAATCAGATTTCAAAAGGAGAAAGAGTAGAGAAGATGAAAAGGAATTGGAGGGGACAGTGTACATCCTGTAATAAAGTTAGGTCATATTTTATTTTTTAATTTTCAATGGGATCTAAAATTCCTTTGTACTGACATGTGAAATAACCTGCTTTTTTTTGTGATTGACTAATGAATATCACACAGTGGTGATGACCAGGAAGACAGAGGCCTGGTAACTTCAACACAGAGGACACTGGCTTTGCTCTAAAATGTAGTGGTTAGAGAACAATTACTGGGGAAATGCTTCCCAGTTGAGCCAAGGCAGATCTGGACAGGGATATATAAAGACATTATTAATTTGGATGAAAGTTTTGTTTTTGCCAATATATCTTTTATTTGGCTCCAGATAAGAGGATTGTTCAGAGCTTTTTGAAAGACCTCTAGTATGCTATTTATTAGAGAAACATTCATCTAATCAAATAACACTCACTTTATAGAGGAAGAAATATTCCTCTGCTTTGAGGGCCATAGGTCATACATTGGAATATGGCTTTGGTCACTGACAGTGCTGACATGATGAAGATTTTTTTTCTCCTACCCTTATGGGGATTCTTTTCTGTAACCTCTGGCTGCATTAGAAACTTCACTGCTTAACAGAAACAATTGTTCTTTGTTCTCGCAGCCAAATGAAAGCTCTTGTTTTCCAGTCCAGTTCTGCTGGCAGGTTAGGTGCAATCAGGGGTGTCATCAAGAAGGGATGAGAATATGCAGAATGCAACCACTGTTGTTTTTGGAGGCAGAATGCCCCCTTTTTTTTTGGCAAAGTCAAAGCTAAGCACATGTGAAGGCAAAGAAGGCTAAACTATGGATCTTTCAATATGATGGTTAATGCTTTGCACAAATGCAAAGTAATGTTTGAGAGCACCAACCTTTCTGATCACTTTGCTAAGATAGATGCACAGGCAGACAGACACTTTAATACATCTCAGAAACTCAGAGCGCAAATATGATGCATTAAGTACATCTGTAATCCTGACACCTGAGTGGCTGTATATTTGTGCAAGAATTTTTTACTTGGTATCTTCAGTAGAAATCCTATCTTAAAATGATTTGGGGAAGGAAAGTAGTGGAAAGTATGTAGAGAAGTCTCATTTCCTGCAGGTCATAGAGGTTTTAACGAGGTTGCCATCACACAGGTCTAGGCCTTTCCCTCTCCACTGCATTTCATTTCCCATCATACTGATTATCCTGCTGCTCAAGCCATACTCTGGTTCTGAGGTCATTATTCATGAACCATCTCCACTAAAGTGCAGTGGTTCCTACTTTCCTGTACCTAATAGTAGAGACATTAAAGGACAAGCTAAAACCTGACTCAACAATATCGTCGTGCCCAAGAGATATCGTTGTGTTATGAGTGTCTTCAAAGATATGTGGGTGGCACAAATGTGGAGAAGAGAGGACAGACTGAATTGGTTGTAATTCTTGAATGTGAACTGTTCAGGGAGCCATTAGGGAGAAAGCAGAGTCACTGAGGAACTCCTGGGAGAGGAACTTTGAGGGAGAAGGAAGAGGCCTCCCTAAGAAGGTAGCAGGGTGTCAGAGGACTGAGAAAAGACCTGCATGAGAATTGAGGGAGGGAGGCGAGTCTCCAGAGAACTGTTAGGCAAAAGGATGTTCTCAAGCAGAAATATTTCAAAAGTATATATTTAGCCATTGAAGGTTTTAAAAAGGGAACATTTTATTTTGTATTTTGAAAGGAAAGATTTGACTTTAGTGAGAAATCTGCATTTCATCTTAAAGTAAGAATACATCTTCAGCTTAATTATTCCCGATAGGAAAAGTGTGTGTGTGTGTGTGTGTGTGTGTGTGTGTGTGTGATTTGTGCATTTAATATACACTCAACACATTTCAACAAAGTTCTCTCTGGCATGGCAGATGTATATGTAGACAGTATATTCAAACTTCCACAATCTTTAATCTAAGTTAATGGTTGTAATAAACAATATTCAGTTCGATTGAAGCAAAAATTCTGGTGGTCCCCAAAATGCTTCTGGGAGAGCACTGCTTCATGAATTATTGTGGAGTCAGCATTGCCAAGTCCACTAGTTCTGCTAAGGAAAGTATCATATGCTTTCATTAGAAAAGGAACGGCCTCAGGAATCAGGTACAAGTTCTGACCATGACATTTTTATCCGTTGAGTGGGTCCAGTGATACCTGTCTGGAGGGCTTGTTGTGAGGATTAATTGAAATAATGCATATTAAAGTGCCCTTAGAAGGATTATATTTCTATTCAAATGAGTGGCACACATACCAGTTGTGTATAAGGATATTACGATATGTCAAAGTCTCTGGGAGAGCATGCATGTGATATTTATACTAACCTGCAAGCCCAGGACTGGAAAAAAGTGTTCTGGCAGATGTTCTCAGAAAAAAATGATGTTTTTGTGAAAATTTATATAAAATGTTTAGCTGATGGAGGATTAAACTTAAAAAAGACAGTATAATAGGTTTGCCTGTGGTGAAAAAGAAGCATTTATTTAAGTTTGTATATTATTTTAGTCATGTATTTTAGATATAGTAATGGCAGTTTCAGAAAAGGCTACTAAACTGTGTACATTTTGATTTTTTATACTAGACTAGAGGCCCAGTGCACGGATTCATGCACCACTGGGGTCCCTCAGCCTGGCCTGCAGACATCCCCAAGGGGTCCTGGATTGTAAGAGGGTGCAGGCCAGGCCAAAGGACCCCACTGGTGCACAATCAGGGCTGGAGAGGGACTGCAGGAGGGCTCCAGGGTGTGTCTGGCCCATCTCATCCAGTCCCAATCAGCCAGACACCAGCAGCAAACTAACCTACCAGTTGGAGCATCTACCCCCAGTGGTCATGGCGCATCATAGCTAGTGGTCAAACAGTCAAATAGTCACTTAGGCTTTTATATATATAGATTCCATTAGGATATAAAGCATTTGACAATAAAAGCACAACTAGAAAATGGTAAATTACAAATTAAAAATGGAAAAAATGGACACATTAAATAAGCAGTAGAATCTAAAGGAGAAAAATAGAATGCATATAGCTAGAGTTTAGAGTTGTTATGATCATATCACAATTATTATGCAATTGTTTCAACTTTCAAAGTAAACGTAATAAATGTTTTTTTAATAGAAAATGTTAAAACATGGAAAAATATAAAATGAGAAGTGAAAGGGTCCTAATAATTTCTCTAGTCAGAAGTAACTGTTAACATTTTTATATGTATCATTCCAGCATTTTGCTCTTTACTAGTACAAACCTAATTTTTATATACAAACTTGAGCTTATATACTACATATTGCTTTGTTCATACTATGGTATATTTTTAGCATTTTTTATGCCCTTGTGAGTTTTTTTGAGAAATGATTTTAAGTGGCTGCATAACTATTGTATGGGTAACCGTAATTTACTCAGCCAGTATCCCAGTATTAGACATGGACGTTGTCTCCAAGACTTTGCTATTATAAATAATGCTGCTCTCAACATATTCGTATGTAAATCTTTGTGTGAATCATTAATAACTTATTGGAAAAAATTACTAGAAGACAGTAGAAATTTTGAATTGATCAAAATCTGACTGGGTCAAAATTTCTGTGCTTCAGTTTCTTGATCTAAAAATTAAGGATTTTAATAGTACATTCCTGACATGCTTGAAGGCCCTGGGGTTCTCATTGTGCCAGGTCGCAAAGGATTTAATCTGTAGCCCACAACACTGTCCCAAAGCAAAACTATTCTGTCCTTCAAAGCCTTGAAACCTGGTGTTTACTTGGCTTTCTTATGGATGAAAGTCTTTTCAGACATCTATTTCTAGAATAGATAAGTTTCATCCATGTTCCATATTTTCTCTGGCAAGTAATTTTCATCCTTAATCAGCTTATCTAGAGTTTCCAAAAATTCCTCAACTGCCTTCACACCAGCATTCCCAGACTCACCACTCACTTTCACATTATGGAATGAATAACAATTTTTGAATTGTTTAAAGTACCCAGAGCTAGTAGTAAACTCAACATTGCAGTCAGACCCAGCCTTTTTTTAAAAACATCAGAAGCAAACTTTTTACTTTGTCTATGATTCTCTGACAGCACTTCAGTCCAGGTCATTGGATGTTTCTACATGTCTGATAGGCCCCTTTTGAATACTAGTTAGTCTCATTGTCTTCAATGAAACAGACCCTTTAACAGCTACTGTCACTTTGTTCTTGTTCTTCAAGGTCATAGCTAGGATGAAATGGGATATCAATAAACATCACTATTTAGTGGAGATCAATAAACACCACCATTTTTTTCTTCGTTGTACTGTATCATGTTTAATTTTGTTTCCAGTTGAGTCACTTGATGTGGACTCTTATAGGCAACATTAGCAGTGGATTTTATATGTTTAGGGGTCATAATGAACCAAACAATACAAGATTACATTAAGGATGAGAGAAAATGATGCAATAAAGAGATCAGGTAAACAGGAGATGTATGAGGCTACTGCAGGCATAAGAGTGCATACTGTTTTACAAGTAAAAAGAGTATACTCTAAACCAATGGATTAAAAGTATAGTATAGTAAATATATACATTGTTAACAGTGTTTATTATCATTATCAAGTTTTATGTACTGTGTATAATTGTACATGCTGTACTTTTATACGACTGGCAGCACAGTAAGTTTGTCTACACCAGCATCATCATAGGAATATTTTATACTACAACATTATGACAGCTACAATCTTATTGGACCACAGGGATTTTTCAGCTCCTTACAATCTTATAGGACCACCATCATACATGTGGTCCACTGTAGACTAAAAGGTCATTATGCAGTGTATGACTGTACATCATATTGTCAGAATCTTGGAGAATATTTATTCTACTTTCTGTGGTATAAGCCAAGTATCGACATCATACAAAAGTTATTAAGAAATATGTTTCTACTCGAATTGTGTTTGATTTCTCAGGAGGCTTTGTGACCTGCTCTTACTCTGGCAGTGGTATTAAATATCAGGTGTTGTATGAACATCAATAACTGAAAATCTTTATTGATCTCATACAGAATATATGGCCCAAGCCTGAGGAGAAATCAATAAAACTTTCAAATTTTCTTATGTAATTTTGAAATAACTGTGACTCCAGACGACAATAAGTGTTATACACTTAAAAGAGGAGTAGCTGAGCTTGAACTCTCCTTCTTTTGCTTGTAAAGGTTGGTCTCTAACCCCAACTATACTCTGAAAATGTTAAGGAATAAGATGATGTAGAGTTTTCATATGGTGCTCAATATAGTAACAGATTCATAGTTTGGGGACAGTGAGGACTGTCACACAAGTATGTTTTCTTCTAAATGCACATTGCATGTGTGGTTAATTCCAATATGTTTAGGATTTAAATATTCATGACCTGACTGAAGTACAAGCTTCCCGAAAGCAGTTATCACATCTTATACTTGTCTTGTGTCCTGGACACTGTTAACAGTATGGGACATCTATTAAGTGGCCAACAAACCTATCGACTAACCAAAGTTCTTTTGCAATTGTTTGCTACCATTTTAAGTGAAAAAGTAATCATGGTAACATGATTTAGATTCCACAATGACATCTTTATTATTATTATTTCTTGTTTATTTCTTTATTATTATTTTTTATCACCATTTCCCCCCCATGTCCCGTTTTCCACCTTCACCTTCCTCCTTACAGTCACACACTGTTGTCCATGTCCACTAGTTTTCTTTTTTTTTTTGCCCAATCCCTTCACACCCCCCAAACCCCTCTCATTCCCATTTATAGACAAACATTGTTTATTAACATAAAAACTTGAAATTATTACTATTTTTTTAAATGTATTTTTTTCTAATTTAGAAATTGAAAACCACACAATGTATTTGAAAAGAAGAATTTATTACAGATTAAACTTCTCTCTCTCCAGGTTGGTTGAAAGAAGGAAACTATAGCAATGGCATAGCAGGAAGATTGGAAATCTGAATTCTAACTTGAGGTTTTCCAGAAACTACAGCAATAAACCAAAGACCTTGAGTAAGTGTGTGTGTGTGTGTGTGTGTGTGTGTGTGCACAAGCTTGGGTAGGAATATGGTTGGATAATATGTTGGATAATGCTTCTAAGTTCCCTTCCACTGTTAAAATTTGAATTCTAGGACATGAATTTTGTATTTTAATGAATGTATAAAGGCATTCTATGGAGGTAAATTTCTGAATTTATTATTTTTAAGCTCTTTAACTAGCTCACATCACTTATGTACTTGGAGATATTTTCTCTTTTTAAAATGGGAAGATTGTACAGCCAATCTATCTCACTGGATTGTTGTAATAAATGAAGTTCACACATATGAAACTTTAAGAAATAGTTCAGATATAAATAACAATGTTTTTGTTGCTATTACTATTTTTGCACTTATAACACACACACACACACACACACGTATTTAAAGCAGTTGTCCCATATTTTGGGTCAGGTAACATAAAATTCTCATATTCTGCTCACAGCCACTAGACTTAAGGTGGATTGTACCTGGAAGGTATACAAGGTTGAAAATTTCAGTGTGTGGTCACTTGTAAGCACTGAGCAAACGTGTTCCCCACACCTAATAAATGTTTCTGAACAGATTGTTGAGCTACTATCAGCTGAGTTTCTGACAATTGCTAGGAGCTTCCAACCCCATTAATTATGTGTTTAAAAACACAGCATTTGGCACCTTAAGAACTAATTATTCCCAGTTCCTAATCTTAATTTTCAGTCTATTATGATTTCTTCATTATGTCTAAATTGTCTGAGTAAGCAGCTTACCTCCCAATATCTCCACTTGCCTAACAGATGTTCATGCTAAACAAGCATTGGCACTTCTTAGAAAGGAGTCATCCCTGTTTGAAGAGAATAAGTTAATCATGTGGAAAGCTTTAGAGGGAAATGCCACTTCCTCTGCTTAAACCCACCCCCTCTTCACTCAATATTAATGAAAATCAAAGCAAGCAAACGAATACATTGGCAGTAACTCTGGCTTCATTCACTTCTTTCTCTCTCTTCATCCCCTTCCCTCTATTACTTTCTTCTTTCTTTTAAAAATATTTTTCTAGTTTAAACTAATAGAAGAATTAAATCTACAATTAAAAATGTGATTTAAAAGTTTAAAAATTATACTGGAATATTCTCTTCAAGTGTATAGAGTCAATCATAAAGATAAAGTAAAAATAGCACAAAATAATTTAAAGTTAGTTGAATAGATAGTTCTCTTTACACCTCCATAAACTGTCTAGGCTGAGAAAATTTCAACAGATACTGAAAAGAGATTTTCTATGAAGTTTTGGAATTTTTCAATCGATATACACTTTGTTTAATGTCACAGGATGAAACAAAATAACTATCTAATGACCCTAAATAGCTATCTAAGGTAACCTCCTCACTTCTGGATAGAAAACACTAATGTTCTGTAAGTCTAGTGATTTACCGAAGGATACAAACTGGTTGCTAGATCTGTAAGGAGAACACACTTGTTTCCCAACTGTTTAAATTATTTATTTAGAAATTGGTGAGCAAGGAGAATTGTTCATTTAATATTTTATCATTTCCCTGGTCTCAGGAAAGTGTTGAATAAATATGTTTTTTTGTTTCATTGAAAAGAGGTATTATTGAATGAAAGTCATGGGTAAGAGTTCAGGTGGTATAACCCCCTCTGTTCAAATTCTGGCTTTTCCACTCAAAAGCTATGTGATCTTGGGTGAATAATCTAAACTCTCTGTGCTTCTATTTCTTACATTTCTATAAAATGAGGATAACAATAGGATCTGCCCCACAGATTTTTATGAAAAAGAAAGTACTTGCAACAATGCTTGGCTAACACATAGTACACACTAAACAACATGAGCTATTAGTCTTGAGTTATGAACCCATAAAACATATTTTGTAGGAATGAAGGTGTCTTTAGTGAATGTGTTATATTTAAATCTAAACATACTAGTAATCATAAAATGAAGGTTATGAGGATGGGATAGAGTGGGGGTAAATTGCTTATTTATTTACAGATCTTTATTGGAATAATAAAGATCTATAAATAAATCTTTATTGGAAAAGCCTTTAAGTCTTCACTTTATTTAACTGGAGAGCAATTAGAAAAAATAAATCCTCACCTGAGGATATGTTTTTCCTTTGACCCAGGGCCAGTTTTGCTGTCTCACACATAGAGTTTCCTCCCTAGATTTTGCACTTAAAAACTCTAATAATGCCCTGGAACCTGCTGCAATGTATCCATTTTTCCTCCAGGTCCCTGTGCTTTGAGGTACACTCATGCACAATGAAGGAGCGTCCACATATCTCACAGCATCTCCCTGTTAGCCTGAGAGCAAACACATCTGAGAAAAGCACGCTCAGAGTAAGCTCTGCCCTTGCTGGCTCTGAGAGACTGAGTGTCTGAGGACGGAGCTCACCACCACCTGCATGCTGCTGAGGAGATTTGGCTCTGGGAGGCCAATCTGTATTTTACATTTCTTCAAGGAAGTTCTGTAGAAGATAAGGGCCAGTAAAAAAACGTGGTTAGTCGGTAATCTAAACATTCCTATTAGGTAAGAGTACTTGGATAACAGAGGATAAGGCAGTCAAAGAGCTGAATGTAGTTGCTTTTCTTCACTGTGGAAGAATGTATAAAAGGACAACTTTGGAGCTAGCCATTTCTAGGGACCATTAGAATCTTTCTGATCAGAACAAAAGTAGACTCTCTCCCTTGCATTTGCCTATAGAATTTAGTGAATAATAACAATGAACCCTCCCCCCCGCCGCCCCCCCCCTTCCCCACACAAAAACACACAGTGAAAACAGGGTCTTCAGCAGACTATTAAAATCTGTTGTTAATTTAGGGTATTTTAAAAAGTGAGGAGACCTAGCGGCCTGCTGGGTCTGCCAAGTGGTGTCCAGACACCCCAGTGGACTTACCCAGTTTGCAGAAAAAGTCACCTGTGGACCAGGTTTTTCATGAGCTCCAGTTTCTCTTATTACTCTGGCCCCCTGTCTGGTCTTTCGGAGGACCTCTGCATCTTTTGTCATTTAGGCCAATTCTTCAATCTCACCTTCTTTCTTTTCTGAGGAAATGACAGTGATTTTACCTTCTGTCATATAAACCTCTTTCGAGAAATGAATTTTAGGTGGTTTTTGTTTGTTTGTTTGTTTGTTTTTTACATATTGTACTTGGTATGTTTATTATCTTTTGGTATTCATACCAATTTGATTTATATGTCTTTGGATAAATTTAGAATATAAAGTACCATTTAGAGTATTTTTCCTGAAAGTCTAAAGCACCAGATTTCTTCCTATCTAGGAATGGTCATAGCAGTACCAAAAATATTTAAATAATTGAATGCTAAAAATGAACTATTTACTAGATTAAACACTCAGGAAAATGGAGTGGAAACTGACATATGAATTTGGCATCAAAACATAAGCTAATATATGTATATATTTTTTAGTGGAGATTGACAAAAAGAAGGTTGTTTCCTAGAGTTTATTGTGGTTATTCAAATTTAGTTGAGAATATTATTGGATTCTTTAAAATGCAAATGATACCAAGTATATGTACTTGTAGAACCAGAAGGAATGCTCTAACATTTCAGTTGTCCATACAAAATATGAACTTTCAAGGAAGCTTTCATGCGAAAAAGCAATTTGAATGAATAGAAAAATGATTGATTACAGGAGGCTAAGATTAAAGGAATAATAATATACCATTATTTCATCTTTCATGAAAGATCATTAAGAGATATTTAAAAAAACAAAAACAAAATTTGAAGTTAAATTTCCGAAAAAAATTTGGTGATATAGATTTTTCAGGTACTTCCTAGTCAATGGGTAAGTAGGATATCTGTAGATGTTGCCCTCACACTTGTGAAGATATAAATGTCTAAAGCTTGACATCTTCCTAGTAGATCTGATAGACAATGGGGAATATCTCTGAAGGACAGAGTTACAAGGCTGCTTAACTTATATGAAGGAGTGAGTGACTTAGGTCCTGGGAGAATCTGGTTTCCATTTCCCCCTCTTATTCCCATGTTATAAAGAACGTGTAGTTCATGATTCAATTAGATAGGGTCCCTCCCCAGTGGGCTTAGTGTCCAAATAAATAGGTTTCCAATCAGAATGATGTTTGTTCATTCACAAAAGGAAAATAATTTCAAGTAGGAGCATGTGTCTGTGCAAACTCATACCACTGATATATATGAAATAACAGGTTTAGTTCACACGTGTTTTTTATTGCCACACAGGGATACAAATGACAAAATTAGGCTCTAAGACTTGATTGAAGTTTCACTATATGAGCACATCAAAAAAACATGCCCACAAAGCAACACTCTGACATTCTCCCCTGGCTTTAATCTCGGGTAGTAACATGCTCTTTATCGCACACAAGCTTGATGCTGTTAGTGCCACAAGTTCTTCCCATGTGGTACAGATCTGTCTCATTTTTCTGAAATGTGTTCTCTTGCATTTCCAAGTCCTTCCTATATTTTCTCTGAAGAAATCATGTCTAATTTGTAAACCTCTATAGGTGGAATCCTTATATCGTTTTTACAGTTTGGTGGGGAACAAGCTCTCTCTTTTGGATACTGGATAATAATAGATTTTGTGGGCATGACAGCAATATGACCAGATTCTCTGTGAAAATAATTGCTTTCATGCTGTTATTTGAAAGAAGAATAATAGTCTTTGTTATTGAAGAAATTGCTTCTTTTCATCAGAAGCCCTGATGTATCTAATTGAGTCCCTGGGTATTCCCTCTCTGTCCATGCTGAGATTCTGCCTCTAGCACAGATGCTGAAGCCACAGATGTCCACTACACAGATCAGAGCATCCTTTTCCAGATGGTTTTACTTTCTAGCATCAGAACTGAAGATAGGATCACAAAGAATTAAAACTTTTCTTTGTGTAATAGTTTAGAAATGGAGAAGCATTTCTGGCTAAGATGGCATTCTACATTTTGAGCATTTTTATGGGGGATGAGATGCAGGTTGCCACTGATTATTCATAAAATGTCCTTAGAGAAGAGTTTAATAAGCACAATGTTCTAGAAAATGCAATTTTGGAAGGATCACACAGCCTGGCCACATGTTACATATTAAGGAGAATTAATGAGATTGGAGATAATTTTTTGCTATGGTGTTACTGCTGCTTGTAAGTGCTAGAGCTGGAGGGTATGTGAAGTAAATGTTTCTTAGTTCATATGGTGGTGCATGATGCATTATCTTGGCTCTCCCCACAAAGTCATAAATCGATGGAATGAGCTGGAAAAAAAATCCAAAAGAATTTTGATAGGATAAGTACTCATTGGGGGCTATTCTTGACCAAATGGCTACTTGGCTGTGTTATCCGAAGACTATCACATAATCTCTAATTACTTCAGTTAATTCATAGGTCAAGTACAACCCAGGCTATGTCTACCTGGCATCATTGCAACTATTTAAAATCATTGCACTGTCTCTTAAAATCAGTTCCGCTGATTTCGTTTTTCCTTGAATAGACAGGTTTGTTTGGGTGTTGTATAGACAAAACCTCATTTATCAGCAGTAAAACATCATCCATTTAAACTCTACTGATTCATAATTTGTGTTATTTTGACTTGGGTGGATCTAAAATTTATCTTAGTACAATCTGTTAAAGACATTAATAAAATTAGTATGCTAATAGTATAAACTACATGAGACTGTAGAGGAGATTGGATCAAGATGGGGAAATGAGTACATGATCCTCAAATCCCTAAGTAAAATAGAGAAAATGTTAAAGATTTTAAAATAATAAGTCCATAATAATATTATAAAACAAAATGACCGCCATAAAGCATATCAAATGAGTTACTGATAAAATGATAGTCCCAAAAGTGCACGATAGAATAGTACAGTACATGGGGACCTCTCTACATTTGAGGACTTTAAACCCAAGAGACAGAGGAATGCCTGAGGGAAAGTCAGAGTAGTTAATTGCTGTCACAGTGCAGGCGAATACTCTACAACCAATTTCAAAATTACAAACCACTGACTCCCGCGCCCCAGCCCCTGGAATAATGAATATCAGGACTTGGGTCAGAGAGGAGGGCTGACCTTGATGCCCTTATGATGCCCAGATATGGTAGAAAGTCATTACTCCCGTAAAGTGATTTGCAGGTACTTCCTTGTTGACTAAATCATCCTTTCCCTTTCTCATGGTGGGTACAGATCACAGTAAAAAAAACATTATTTACAAACAGGTGAGTGGAATTATAAAATACAATCATAAGCATACCACTGAGAACCATCATTAATTAATGGTGATGAAGTAAATAAAGATAACACCTGAAAAAAGAGATCCAATTAAGGAGACAGAAAGGAGCTTTGGAGTAATATAAATAATATGCCCAATGGAATAAGAAACTATATTTCATTCAAAAAACAAGAAGTCTTGAAGATGAAAAATAATATAACTGATAAACAATTGAGCCCAGCCAGTGTTTCTCAGTGGTTGAGCATCAGCTCATGAACCAAGAGGTCACTGTTCAATTCCTAATCAGGACACATGCCCAGGTTGCAGGCTCAATTCCCAGTAGGGGGTGTGCAGGAGGCAGCTGAACCATGTTTCTCTCTAATTGATGCTTCTATCTCTCGATCTCTCTCCCGTCCTCTTTCTCTAAAATCACAAAAAATATATTTAAAAAGGAATTGAATAGACAGATTTAATACATGCCTGCATAACTCATGCAAGAATTAATGAGCTGTAAGATTGAGCAAATTAATTTTAGAATATAGCATAAAAGGATAGGTGGAACATATGAAAGAAAAGATATAAAGAAGTTTAATTATAAATGTTCTAGAAATTCTGAGAGTGATAAGACATTTTTGGGATGGAGATAGATATAAGGCTTCAGATGGCCAATGAGTGTGGAGCTAGGTGAATGAAGAAAGAACCATATATAAATAGATCTATTGCAGTGAAATTTTAAAATAAAATATTCAAAAAGTAAAAAAATATATTGCTTAAGAGAAATGCAAATCAGGTTAACATTGGACTTCTCATTGGCAACATCAGAAAACAGAAGGAAATAAAGAAGTAGCTTCGAGTGTATAGGGGAAATATTTTTAAATTCCTAAGCTATATATTCCTAACTTAGTTTATAATTTATGGGGGTGGGCATATAAAATTTAAGCACAGAAACTTTATAAAAGAAATATTAAAAACTTGTTTAAGAAAAGTAAATAAAATGATAAATAAAATGGAATGATATGGGGTATAAAAGTTATATTAAATAATAAATTACTTAAGTAATGTTAAAATTGCAGTCATAATTATTTTAAAAAGATTTATTTAGTGCATACTCTTTTCCTGTTACTATTTCAGAATTATTAATTGATAGAATGTTAAAAGTTCATGTTACAAATATAAGGACAAATATCAGAAGACGAAACGTAATATACAATATGTACATCTCCCAAATCACCAAAGGAAAAGAATGAAATGAGATTTAATCAGTCTAACAACAGCCAGAAAGGGACAGGAGAAGAAACCAGAAGCATGGTTTATTATCTATATACTAGGGGCCCGGTGCACAAAAATTTGTGCACTCGGGGTGGAGGGAGTCCCTCATCCCGGCCTGCCCCCTCTCACAGTCTGGGACCCCTCAGTGGATGTCCTATGATGGCCCCAGTCTGCCAGGCGCCTTTTGTGTGTGTGTGTCTGTGTGTGTGTGTATGTGTGTGTGTGATCACTGGGGACCTGCCCCCAGC